>SJYC01002510.1:0-12846 GCA_006408675.1 Madoqua kirkii
ATCACACAGTATAAAATTGACCAATTTTAAGTAAACATTTTGTTGAATTTTGACAAATGTGTGCAACCTTTTACTTCTTATCACCATTATGGTGTAGAATATCTTCATCTTCCTGAAATGTTTTCTCCTATTTCTTTTCAGTCAATGTGCATCTCTCCCTCCTCACACCATCCACTTCCTGTCTCTAGAAACCACTGAGCTGCTGTCTATTGCTATAGCTCTGCCACCAAAAAGTTATGTAAATAAAATAATGAACTCTTCTTTACAAAACAGAAACAGAATTATAGATATTAAAAAAAAGAGGGAGATGTGTATAAGAGACAGCTGTATAATCGGCTCCAGTTTCATCCATCTCATTAGAACTGATTCAAATGTATTCTTTTTAATGGCTGAAAACAGAATTACAGATATCAAAAAAAAAAAAGAGGATTACAAAAGGGGAAACACAATGGAGGGATAAATTGGGAGTTTAGGATTAACATACATACACTAATGTCTATACAATATGTAACCAACCAGGATCTACTGTATAGCAGAGGGAACTCTACTCAATATTCTGTGATAACCTATATGAGAAAAGAATCTGAAAAATAATGAATATACGTATATATATAACATATACACTAATCATTTTGCAGTACTTTGGAAACTAACACAACATATTGTAGATCAACTATAATACAATACAATCATTTAAAAGGATAATGTACTCTTTATAACTTGCTTTTTTCATCTAGATCAAGACTTTTGCTGTTTGTCTAATGTCTAATCTCTAAATGATGACCTCCAAAAGGTATATCTGTATCTTAACCATTGGGACATACCTCACAGACAAAATAATAATAATGAGAGGTACTTATGCTTGAGACTTCACAGATAGTGAAGTGGTAAAGAATTTGCCTACACTATAAGAGCTGCAAGAGAAGTGGATTTGATCCTTTGGTTGGGAAGATTCCATTCAGTTTAGTCAGTTCAGTTGCTCAGTCGTGTCCAATTCTTTGCAACCCCATGGACTGCAGCGTAACAGACTTCCCTGTCCATCACCAATTCCTTGAGCTTGCCCAAACTCACGTGCATTGATTCAGTGATGACATTCTACCATCTCATCCTCTGACATCCTCTTCTCCTACATTCAATCTTTCCCAGCATCAGGCTCTTTCCCAAGGATTCAGTTCTTTGCATCAGTTGGCCAAAGAATTGGAGCTTCAGCTTCAGTATGAGTCTTTTCAGTGAATATTCAGGACTGGTTTCCCTTAAGACTGACTGGCTGGATCTCCTTGCAGTACAAGAGACTCTCAAGAATTTTCTCCGACATCACAGTTCAAAAGCATGCTTTCCTTATAGTCCAACTCTCACATCCATACATGACTACTGGAAAAACCACAGCTTTGACTAAACGGACCTTTTTTAGCAAAGTAATGCTTCTTTTTAATATGCTATGTTGGTCATAGCTTTTCTTCTGAGGAGGACCACAGATGGTGTCTTTTAATTTCATGGCTGCAATCACCATCTGTGGTGAATTTGGAGCCCGCCTCCCCAAAAAACTATAAGTTTTTCCATTGTTTCCCCAACTATTTTCCATGAAGTGATGGAACCTGATGCTATGATCTTAGTTTTCTGAATGTTGAGTTTTAAGCCAGCTTTTTCACTCTCCTCTTTCACTTTCATCAAGAGGCTTTTTAGTTCCTCTTTGCTTTCTGCCATAAGGGTGGTGTCATCTGCATATCTGAGATTATTGATATTTTCCCTGGCAATCTTGATTCCAATTTGTGTTTCAACCAGCCCTGCACTTCACATGATGCATTCTGCCTGTAAGTTGAATAAGCAAGGTGATGATATATAGTTTTGACATACTCTTTTCCCAAATTGGAACCAGTCTGTTCCATATTCTAACTGCTGCTTCTTGCCCTGCATATAGATTTCTCAGGAGGCAGATAAGGTGGTCTTGTATTCCTGTCTTCTGAAGAATTTTCCAGTTTGTTGTAATTTACACAGCCAAAGGCTTTGGTATAATCAATAAAGCAGAAGTAGATGCTTTTTCTGGTATTCTCTTGCTTTTTTGATAATTCAACGAATGTTGGAAATTTGATCTCTTGTCCCTCTGATCTCTGAAGACTCCCTTACAGGAGGAAGTCACAACTGACTCCAGTATTTTTGTCTAGATAACCCCATGGACAGAGGAGACTGGGGTGTTACATTCTGTGGGGTTGCACAGTGGGATGTGACTTAGCATGCACACTCCCATGCTTATCCTATATTATATGTGTGGTCACAAGCATATAAATGTAGGAACATACATTCTTACAAGAGAAGAAAGAGATGGTGTTGTCAGAAACACAGAGAAGTCTGTGTAAAGATGGAACAGAGAGAGGTATGACCGGAAGCCACTTCATGCTAATAGCCACTAGAAGCTGGAGAAGGCAAGGAGTGGATCCTTTCATAGAGCCTCCAGAAAATTAGACTTTTAGCAATGTATGAGAGTTTCATTTGCTCTTATCCTCTAGCACTACTTGGTATTCTCAGAGGTTTATTACTTTTACATTTAATTGATTTTTGCAGTTTTAGTTGCTGTTGTTCAATTCCCAAGTTGTGTCCACCTCTTTGTGACCCCATGAACTGTGACATGCCCAGCTTCTCTGTCCTTTACTTTCTCCCTGAGTTTTCTAAAACTCATGTCCATTGAGTCACTGATGTCATCCAACCATCTCATCCTCTGTTGTCCCCTTCTCTTGTGTTCAATATTTCCCAGCATCAGAGTCTTTTCTAGTGAGTCAGCTGTTTGTATCATGTGGCCAAAGTATTGGAGCTTCAGCTTCAGCATCAGCCCTTCCAGTGAATATTCAGAGTTGATTTCCTAAAGGAAGATGTTGACTGGTTTGATCTCCTTGCTGTTCAAGGTACTCTGAAGAATCTTCTCCAACATCACAGTTCGAGAGCATCAGTTATTCGATGCTCAGCCTTCTTTCTGTTCTAACTCTTATATCCATACATGACTACTGTAAAAACCACAGCTTTACTATACAGACCTTTGTCAGCAATGTGATGTCTTTGCTTTATAGCACAGTCTAGGTTTGTCATAGTTTTCCTGCCAAGAAGCAGTCATCTAATTTAATGGCTTCAGTCACTGCCCACAGTGATTTTGAAGCCCAAAGAAAATGAAATCTGTCACTGTTTCCATTTTTCCCTCATCTATTTGCCAGGAAGTGATGTGACTAAATGCCATGATCTTCACTTTTTGAATGTTAAGCTTTAAGCCAGCTTTTTCACTTTCTTCTTTCACCTACATCAAGAGGCTCTTTAGTTCCTTTTCACTTTCTGCCAATAAAGTGGTATCATCTGCATATCTCAGGCTGTTGATACT
This sequence comes from Madoqua kirkii, assembly GCA_006408675.1. Classification (NCBI taxonomy): domain Eukaryota; kingdom Metazoa; phylum Chordata; class Mammalia; order Artiodactyla; family Bovidae; genus Madoqua; species Madoqua kirkii. Next base: position 3,362 of record SJYC01002510.1, read on the forward strand.
TCTCCTGGCAATCTTGATTCAAGCTTATGAGTCATTCAGCCCAGCATTTCACATGATGTACTCTGCATATCTGGAGAAGGCAATGGCATCCCATTCCAGTACTCTTGCCTGGAAACTCCCATGGACGGAGGAGCCTGGTAAGCTGAAGTCCATGGGGTCGCTGAGTTGGACACGACTGAGCAACTTCACTTTCACTTTTCACTTTCATGCACTGGAGAAGGAAATGGCAGTCCACTCCAGTGTTCTTGCCTGGAGAATCTCAGGGATGGCAGAGCCCAATGCACTGCCGTCTGTGGGGTTGCACAGAGTCAGACACAACTGAAGCGACTTAGCAGCACTCTGCAGATCAGTGCCCTGCAGTTTCAGTAAATATCAGCATTGAACATCAGTTTAAATTTGCATTTTAAAGCAACAAGTGATGTAGCATACAGGACCACGTGTGTAGTGATTATCTGTCTATCTATTTTGGTGAAATGTGTATTCAAAACTTTTGCCCAAATATCTATTGAGCTTGGAGTTTGTATTAGTTTGCTAAGACTGCTTTACAAACTGTATTACAAACTAAGTGACTTGAACAACAGAAATGCATTGTCTGTTCTGGTCAATAAGTAAACAGAACTCGGGGAAAAAAAGAAAGCTGTGGAGACTGTATTGAACATCAGTTTAAATTTGCATTTTAAAGCAACAAGTGATGTAGCATACAGGACCACGTGTGTAGTGATTATCTGTCTATCTATTTTGGTGAAATGTGTATTCAAAACTTTTGCCCAAATATCTATTGAGCTTGGAGTTTGTATTAGTTTGCTAAGACTGCTTTACAAACTGTATTACAAACTAAGTGACTTGAACAACAGAAATGCATTGTCTCTTCTGGTCAATAAGTAAACAGAACTCGGGGAAAAAAAGAAAGCTGTGGAGACTGTAAGTTTGAAATCAAGGTGTCAGCAGGACTGGTTTCCTGTGAGAGTCATGAGTCTGTTCTATGTCTTTCTCCCAGTGTGCGGCAGTTTTCTGCCAATACTTGGGGTCCTGGGCTTGTTAAAATATCACTCTGATCTCTACCTTCATCTTTGCATGATGTTCTCTGTGCATTTCTACCTTTAAAACTTTCCTTCTCACAAGAACCCAATTAAATTATTTAAGGGTTTAGCCTAATACTCCATTTAGCTTTCCTACCTCACGTGAAGAGCTGACTCATTGGAAAAGACTCTGATGTTGGTAATGATTGGAGGCAGGAGGAGAAGAGGACGACCGAGGATGAGATGGCTGGATGGCATCACAGATGCGATGGACGTAAGTCTGAGTGAACTCCGGAGATGGTGATGAACAGGGAGGCCTGGCGTGCTGCGATTCATGGAGTCACAAAGAGTCGGACACGACTGAGCGACTGAACTGAACTGAACCTCTTTAAAAGTCTTATCTCCAAATAAAGCATGTTATACTGGGTGTTAGGACTCCAACAACAACAACAAGAAGTCAAGAGGGACACCATCCTTTTCATAATAGTGATGAGCTTGAGAAGTTCTTATTACAGATGTTGAGTTTGATACTCTAATGCCTCCTTATGTCTAGGAGACAACTGATAGTATAAGAACAGTATACTGCACATTTTGATAAATAATTGTTAAACATAAAAGTCCATTTTGTTGGGGTAGTTTTTTGGTACATGGATCGGCAGAATACTGGTTACCCATCAATGGCCACTCTTAATCCAGAACCTATGTGTATGCTAGGTTACATGGTGAAGGGGAGTTAAGATTTCAGAAGGAATTAAATTTGTAATTGCCTGATTTTGAGATGATCCTGAATTATCCAGGTGGGTCGTGTATTCACAACGATCATTATAAGTGGAAGAAGGGGGCAGAAGAGAGAGAAACCAGAGAGATGGCAGCCTCAGGACTCTACTGATAATGCTGGCTTTGCAGATAAATTGTTGGGCCACGAGTCAAAGCACATGAACAGTCCTTAGAAGCTGAAATAGGCAAGGAAACCCATTCTTCCCTTAGAGCTACCAGAAGGAACTCAGTTCTGATGACACCTAGATTTCAACACTGTGAGACCTGTTTTGGACTTCAGCACGGGATGATAAAGGGGCTATCCACGTGGCGCTAGTGGTAAAGATCCCGGCTTCCCTGGTGACTCAGATGGTAAAGAGGGAGACCTGGGTTCGATCCCTGGGTTGGGAAGCTCCCCTGGAGAAGGGAAAGGCTACCCACTCCAGTACTGTCTGAAGAATCACATGGACAGAGGAGCCTGGTGGGCTACAGTCTCTGGGGTCCCAAAGACCCAGACAGGGCTGAATCGACTTAGCACACATATACTGTAGATGATGTAGATGATATAGATGACAAGATGATCAATCTGCCCTGTTTTAAGCCACTAAATTTATGTAAACTTGTTGCAGCAGCAATAGGAAGTGAATCTGATAGTTGAAGATATTGCCGAAATGAGATTGGGTGCAGCATCAGTTTCATTTCTATTTCTCTTAGTAGGAACTAGAGAACTTGAAAGAAAACTTCAACTGTAAACTAGTATGAGGCGTGACTATAGTTGGAATAAAAACTTTATAGTATGATTTTGTGAAATTCTGTAACTGCTTCTATTTGCAAGAAATAATGTAAAACTTCATTTGTGAGTTTTGTCAGAAACACGTTGAAAAAAATGTATTTTCAGAAAAAATTCAGTTACATTAAAAAAAAATCACAGCACTTGCAGTTTTCACTATTTGAATGTTTTTCTTTCCAGCTACTGGAATATCCTAGGGTACAACTATTGAGAGCAGCTGGAAAGAATTGCTTATACTTAAAAATAAGGAGAAAAAGCCTTTTTTTTTTCTTTGCATTCAATATTTCTTACAAAAGCTCTGTTTTGCTCTCCTGAGAACTCTTCTTCAAGACAATGTATGGTTTGACAATGGTCTGGAGTATTAGAGGCAACAGAGATAAGAAGTGTTTCAGTCTCACTGTGCCTTTCCACTCCAGGTCTAAATTCAGTGTTCCAACAGGGCTCAAAATCCTTACTTTCTTACAAGGAAACACTTAACAGAAGTGTGTACAATGCAGGAAAGCCAGGGAGCCCTATGGGACGTGTGTGTGTGTGTGTGTGTGTGTGTGTGTGTGTGTGTTCCTCTCCAATCTTTAGAGAAGTCTCTTGCATTTGATACATGGGGTTTTTTGCCTGGATAACCACTCACACGAGCAGCTGCCATCGGCAGCTCCTCAGGGAAGGGAGGCACTCTGAGAACACTCACAGTGGGGGTGGATGCGCCAGCTGGAAGAGGATGGGGGTGGGTCCCCTTGGCGTCTATGTCCATTTCTTTTGTAAACTGAAGATAGTTGATTAGATGCTTGTCTGTATGTGTTTTAGTATATGTGCTGCCAAAGCGAGCACGTCTGTATGTGTATTAACACAAAACTGAATGTTCCTTGCCATATGCCCTGACCCTCACCTCCTCAATAGATTCTAACAGCAAATCCTCTCATCTTTCTCCTTCACCACCTCCACCCATACTGTCACTTGCCATTGCTTCCACCAAAGCCACGCTAATCGGGCTCCCGCCACAATTGCCTGGACCGATGAATCACTCTCCAGTCCTCTACTCTGATTCATTTCCTTTTAAAACAGCACCTGTGTCTGAGGTTATATTACATGCATACTGGTTCATGGTTTGTTTCTTTAGTGGGACATAAGCTTCCGATTCCTGGGTTGGGAAGATCCGCTGGAGGAGGGCACGGCAACCCATTCCAGAATCCTTGCCTGGAGAATCCCATCCACTGGGAGCCTGGCAGGCTACAGACCACAGGGGCACAGAGTCAGACCCGACTCAGGCGACTTAGCACGCATGCATTCAGGCTTCGTGGGAGCTGCTGATTGTGTTTCTAGTGTCTCTAGTAACGCCAGCACAAAGTATGCAGGTAGTCAACAGGAAAGAGAGCTAAAGTGACTGAATCGTAACTGTTGATTTCACTGATAGATTTGGCTTTAGTCCTAGTATCTTAATTTGTGTGCCCTTAACTGAGCTAATTGATATGTTGTTTTTTCATTTTCCCCTCCTGTAAGTTTGGAAATCTGTACACCTTACCTTTAATCTTCTAATACTTACCCATTAGTATTTAACATTGCTTAAAATGAATAATCATCTAGAAATAATCTAGAATGAATAAACTTTTTCTGCAATTATCTTTATCCTCAGGCCTCCTCGCTCCCACCAAAAGTGAAAGAACCTTTTTGCGCTTTTTATTTCTCCTATTTGCAATCTCCCCTGCCTCCATGGAATTCAACACTGTATGGACATTTTATTTAAAACTTTTACTTATTTAATATTGTTTTTTTCTTCTTCTTCTTCTTTTCTTTTTCTTGCCTTGTTGCAAGGCATGTGGGATCTTAGTTCCCCAACCAGGGATCAAATCCTTACGGAGTCCTAATCACTGGACTGCCAGAGAATTCCCAGTTATTTAATGCTTTTTAAATGTAACAGTACATTTTACTTCTGTGTTTGATTTGTTTTTTTATAAATATCACCTATTTCTCCTGGAGCCTCCCTCTCCCCACACCCCTAATTTTCATAACAATTCTTCCCAAAAAGGTCACTGGGTAGCAAACTTTGAGATCTTCTACCTGTAAATGTCTTTATGCTAAAGAAGGTGTCAGCACCCACTTTTTTCTAATGGTCCAAATAAGTGTTTTAAGTTTACATAAGTTTCCAGTTAAAACTACTCAATGTTTCCACTTAATGCAAAAGCAGGCCCTGACTGTTTTTGTATATAAACAGTCTTTATATGCTTTGTCCTTATATGTCTATGTATATAAAGACAACGCATAACTGAACAGGTATGCCCATGTCCCAATAAAATTTTATTAATGAAAACAGGTGGCTGGTCCATTGGCCATCGTCTGCTGACCTCAGTTTTAAAGGATAGAATCTGGATACAGAATTTTAGGTTCCAAGTTATTTTCCTTTACAAACTGGAGAGAACCGCTCCAATGTCTCCCGGTGCCGCTGCTGCCGTCGTGAAGCCCGAGGTCAACCAGATTCTTTTTCCCTTGTATATGGCTAGCGTCTGCCTCTGCAGACGGCCTTAGGGTTCTGTTTTCATTTTAATGGTTTCCTCATGGATTTGCAACTGCCACCTTGCTCCCCCAAATTGTCTATCGAACGCAACTTTTTCACAAAGCAGAGGTGTTTATTAAACTTATGCAGGGACCAGTGGTTAAGATGCCATGCTTCCAAAGCAGGGGGCGTGGGTTTGATCTCTGGCTGGGGAGCTGGTGAGTGGTGTGGCCACAAAAACAAAACAAATTGAAAACAAACAAACAAAAACCCTACAGCAGTAAGAGATCATCACTCTGAGAAGATTTGAGCAATGTCTCAGAAGGAGAAAATTTGAGCGAGTTATTTACAGGATTTGTTGGGGGCGGGTGGAGGGGGAGTCAGGGCTCATGTGATTTAGGAATTTAGGACAGGTCTTTCAAGGCCAGGGAACTGATTGGGACTGGGTGGAGCTCCTAACTAGTTGCTTAGGTTTAGTGGACACACTAAAGCGAAAAGCCAAAATTGATGTGTAAACTGTTTGATAAATGAGCTGTTTGCTCAGGTGTAGACACAGTTGTCCAGAGAGGAAGATTGTTTGCCCAGTTGTACAAACCATTTGCCCAGACAATTTGGTTTTCAGGAACTTCCTGAGGTAAGCAACAATTATCTGATGATTTACTGTCTTATCTTTCTGGGCGAGGATTTCCTGGAAAAAATAAATCATGTTGGAACAGGTGGTCTTAATTCTTGGTCCCAGTAGTTAAGCTACGTGGGTACAATGAATCTTTCTCTCTTCTTAGTTGTGTCTGATTAATTAAAAATTTATCCTGCTGGGTAGTGAGTTTTTTTTTTTTTTTCAGAGACCCTATGTGTTACTTTAGTTCTTTAAACTTCTAATTAATTATTTCTTTAAATTTTATTTTCTCTTCTTGTTGTTCTCTGGGCTCTTGTAATCCCTATTATACAGATGCTGGAACGAGATTTATTCCATTATTAAACCTCTTAATTTTGTCTTTTGAGCAAATTCTGTGGCTCCATTTCCCAAATGATTTGCTCCTCAGTGGTGCCTGTTCTGTTTTTCCCTTTTTACCCATCATATAAAGTTTTCAACTCAATAACTATAATTTTAATGCCTCGTAGCTTTTATTGGTCCTGTCTCTTCATTCACCCACATTGTTTCCCTAAAGCTTTGATATAGTTGTCTTAAAAAAAAAAATCCTTCTGTGATCGCACTATTTAATCTGCTTCTTTAGTTTTCCTTCTTTCCTTCACATCCTACTGTGGGCTCTCCCCAGATATTTGATTCTTAATTATGTTCCCTAATATTAAGATTCCTTGTTATAGCATCTGTAACAAATGATGCTTCCTTGGTGGTTCAGATGGTAAAGAATCTGCCTGCAATGTGGGAGACCCGGGTTTGATCCCTGGATCGGGAAGATCCCCCTGGAGAAGGAAATGGCAACCCACTCCAGTATTCTTGCCTGGAGAATCCCATGGACAGAGGAGCCTGGCGGGCTACAGTCCCTGGGGTCACAAAGAGTTGGACATGACCGAGTGACTAACACAGACACAGGACAAATTAGCAGACTGGCCAAGCAGGCGTGGGGACTGCCGCTGAGGCTTGTACTCCCTGTTGGGGCGAGCGTGGCAGGGGCTTCTGTGATGCGTCAGGATAAGGTGGTCTTTAAGGCACCGCAGGACACTGCACATTTCTCACTCCCAGAGTTCCTGTGCCCACTGCCTTGTGGGAAGTGAGGACCACACCACGGCTGCCGGCTCCCACACCCAGGGAGGAGGCCGGGTGCTCGGACACACAGCCGGCTCATCCCACCTTTCTGGTTCTGAGCTGCCCCCTCCTCCTTCTGGATTCCACCCCGTCTCAGTCTGGGGGACCCTCAGGCTTTTTAGCAGAACCCTTCCACCTTCGTCCTGGGCTGTACTTTTTCCTCTTCAATCTACTCTTGCCTAAACTTTCTAACTTGAAGAAATTCTTCATGGTTTCTGGTTGATCCAGAGCTTCCTTTTTCTATCATCCCTGTGTATTTATTTGTTTACTTTTCAAGGTCTAATTTCCATGAATTTCACTTTGGAGGTCTTGGCAATCTGCCGTAAAACAGGTTCCTTCTACCAAATTAAACTTCAAGCCACCACCCTATCAGGTTGGCAAAAAAAACGTCAGTCATGTTGGGGTACTTTCATTATATAGCAATATGTATATTGTCCTGGGGGGTCTCGTGTACAGAGATAGGTGTCCTGGGAGCCGACCTTTGGTCGGTCCTGGCCCCCTGAGAAGCCCATTCTTCCTTCTGCTTCTTCATATGGCTGTGTACAGAGGTCTCATCAAGGCTTGCTCTGCGCCTGGGGTCCCATCTCTCCATGCACGGCATCGGCCTCCCCTATCGAGGTCTGACCCCTTCCGTGGCCATTAGGGGATGTTTGCTGCTGGGCTGTAGGTTCTCACCTCTGCCCCTGCTCTAGTTTTCTAGTTTGGGGACCCTTAACTTTTTCCCATTCCTTCTACAAAACCACCTCCCCCACCCCAGACACTCTTTTTCCTTCCTTTCCATCCTTGGCATCTAATCTGCAAAAGGGTGATAGGGTCCTAGAAAAGTCTACTTCTATGAAAGGAGACACAGAGGCTTCCCTGGAGTGGGCAAGGGAAAATCCAGAGAATGAAATTTGTTGCTGCTGTTCAGTCCCTAAGTTGTATCTGACTCTTTTTCGACCCCATGTACACCAGGCTCCTCTGTTCTCCACTGTCTCCTGCTCAAACTCTTGTCCATTGAGTCAGTGATGCCATCCAACCATCTCATCCTGTGCCATCCCCTTCTCCTCCTGCCTTCAATCTTTCTCAGCATCAGGGTCTTTCCCCACGAGTCAGCTCTTTGCATCAGGTGACCTAAGTATTGGAGCTTCAGCTTTAGCATCAGTCCTTCCAATGAATATTCAGGGTTGATTTCCTTTAGGGTTGACTGGTTTTATCTCTTTGCAGTCCAAAGGACTCTCAAGAGTCTCTTCCAGTGCCACAGTTCAAAAGCATCAGTTCCTTAGTGCTCAGCCTTCTTTATGGTCCAACTTTCACATCTGTACATGACTACTGGAGAAACCTCAGCTTTGACGATATGGACCTTTGTCAGCAAGGTGATGTCTGTGCTTTTTAATATGCTGTCTAAGTTTGTCATAGCTTTCCTTCCAAGGAGCAAGCATAGACAGTATGAAGAGAGAATGGTTGCAATCTTATCTGTTTCCGTTACTATTGCCTTGTAACAAACCACAACACTCAGTGGTATGAAACAACCTTTGTATAGTGTTCACAAGTTCTGAGGGTCAGGAATTTGGGCAGGAAAACAGGGATGGCCTGTCTTTGCTCCGTGATGTCTAGATGCTCAGCTGAGAAGATTGGAGGCTGTAGAAAAGGTAACCTACGCCCAGGGAGCTGTTGTTTAACGGATAGAGAATTTCAGTTTTGTAGGATGGAAAAGTTCTGGAAATTGGTTGCATAACTGTATAAATATATTTTAATGAACACACACACACACACACACACACACACACACAGTGTATGTGTGCTTAGTTGCTCAGTCATGTCTGATTCTTTGCAAACCTATGGACTGTAGCCCAGCAGGCTCCTCTTTCCTTGAGATTCTCCAGGCGAGAATACTGGAGCAGATTGCAACTTCCTCCTCAGGGGATCTTCCCAGTCCAGAAATCGAACCCGTGTCTCTTTGCATCTCCTACATTGGCAGGCAGATTCTTTACCACCATGCCACTTGGGAAGCTCTCTCTCTCACACACACACAATTAAATTAAAAAAATTTTAAATGTACTTCATTTCAAAACAAAAGGAGAGTGCTCCACGGTTGTTACATCATGTTTAGAAACTCTAGGTATTATGTTTGTTTTGTTTCTAGATTTACAGCACACAAAGCCCCTGAAAATTCTCAAGAAAAAACTCCAAATTTCTTCCCGGTAAAACCATTTTCCAAATGAACTGAGCATGGAGAACACAGTTTTAGATGGAAGTGAAGCTATGATCTCAAGGGTCTGCTGCATTTCTACATCCCACGATTCTTTCCTGAGTCTGAAGGGTCCACCCCACACACTATTCTTTCTCACATTTATTTGCCACTTTTTCCTGAACTCAGAGACTCTCTCTGCCTCAGATGTGTCTGCACAGTGACAGATGGGAAAGACTCTTCTTCAGTGACCAGATCTGTCTTGACAGCCGTGGGAGCCCCAAGTCAGCTGGCTCTATTTCCTTGGGGGAAATATTCCAAGTATCAAGTTGGGGGGTGGTTCCCCAAAATATCTGAGGGTTGCTTGAATACATTTTGTGTATGAATGGTTTTCAGTTGCTTTCTTTAATAATACGAATGTGGATCAAAACCCAGGGAAACATATTCCAAAGAACCATTCAAATTCCCTGTGAAATTTTAGTGTGTTTATGATATTT
>SJYC01002513.1:0-14155 GCA_006408675.1 Madoqua kirkii
ATCAAATATTTACAGATAAATTCAAACTTATTCTAAGAGTTATATAGGAATAAAAAAGATCCTAGAATAGCTCAAATAATTTTAGAAAATAATAAAAATAGAGGAACAACTTTTCCTGGTGTTAAAGGATATTATATAGATGCAGTCAGTATTCAGGGCAGTGTTGTGCTAACAGAAGAACAGACTTAAATCAATGGAGTAGAATGCAGGATTTAGAAATAAATCAACACAAATGTGTCCAATTAATTTTAAACAAAGGAGCTAAAGTAATTCAATTCAAGAAGACTAATCTTTTAAAAAAATAGTTCTGAAGTAATTAGACACTAATAGGCAAAATATAAGCTTTGACATAAATATCACACCATATATAAAAACTAATCCAAAGTTAATCATGGCGCTGGTCACAAATATAAAATTACAAAACTTCTAAAAAAAATAGGAGCAAAACTTTGGTAACTGGAATGAAACAAAGAGTTCTTACACCTGGCATCAAAATGTGATTCACAAGCAAAAAAGAAAAAAAAAATTGAACTTCATCAAGATTAAAACCTTTTGCTTGGTGAATGAATCTGTTGAGATGATCACAAATTAACAGGAAATACTGCAAAATTAAAAAAATAAAAACTTCTCAAATTCAACAGTAAGAAAGAAAAAGAACCATTTAGAAAAATCATGAAAGATATTAGCAGACATTTCACTAAAAAGGAAATGTGCTGTGCTGTGCTTAGTTGCTCCATCGTGTATAACACTTTGAGCCCCAAGGCTCCTCTGTCTATGGGAACTTTCAAGGAAAGAATACTGGGATGGGCTGCCATGTCCTCCTCCAGGGGATCTTTCCAACCCAAGGATCAAACCAGGCATCCTGCATTGCAGCCCAATAATTCTGGATTGGGTAGCCTTTCCCTTCTCTGGGGGAATCTTCCTGACCCATGAATTCAACCAGGATCTCCTGCATTGCAGGCGGATTCTTCACCAGCTGAAATACCAGGGAAGCCCAAAGAGGAAACACATATGCCAAGTAAGTACAGGAAAGGCTATTCAAATTAATTAATATTTAAGAAATGCTTAAGGAAATGTACATTAAAACCACCATATACCTGTAGGAATAGCAAAAGAAAAGAATAGCCACAATACCAAAATCTGATGAAGATTTAGAGAAAATAAATTACTTATATGTTGTTGATAGAAATGTAACATGGTACAGCTTTGCTCCAAAACAGCTTGGCAGTTTCTTTAAGAAAAAAAAAAAAAAAAGCACACATGTAATAACTATCATACAACTTAGCACTTATGCTCATTTATCTCAGAGAAATAAAAATGAATGTTCACACAAAAACTGGTACATGAATGTTTACAGCAGCTTTATTCCATTATAAAATTACTTCCAATGTTATATGTAATTTTGTTACTATTTATGAGAAACAGAGACTTATTTCTATTACCATTTTAAAGATATGTAGGTCAAGGCTAAGAGGATGTCAAAGTCTCATAGCTGAATACATTGAATAGAGAGATTAAGAGAAATTTCAAGGCCCTTTGCATAATATCTGACCCCATCTCAATCTATCAAAACGTTACTATAATAAAAATAAGAGAAACAGCAATAAATAATAGCTACTCTTTGAAGATTCAGCCTCAATGGTTACTATATTGCAAAAAAAGTGGCAAAATTTGACAGTTAAACATATTGTTTATTGGAATTAAATATGGATATAAAAGACTAAATCACCACATGAATGAAAATGTTCAAGAAAAATACAGTAGCTCTGTCAAAGTATGGCATGACCAGAAAATGCAGAAGAGAATAATTAAAAACCATGCCAAATATTGCCCAGGTGACCTCATCTTAGCCCTATTTAATGGAGCCCTGAATTAGCTCATATGCAATTTCCCAGTGCTGGTGTTGATTGCCTTGTGTTTATGTAGCTCTTCTTCAAAGGAGGTCAGAGCTCTTAAGACTTCAATTAAGTCATTTATGAGAGTCAGCAGATATTTGCATATGTTCTGATAGAACCAGGTACCTTCTATAAAATAATATTGTTAAAACCATCATGCTTCTACCATCTTTGATGAATTTGGTAGTCAATGTGGTTCACAGAAAAAAATCCAATACGATTTCCTTGCTACATAGTGTTGTCTCTTTATAAGTCGGGGTAAAACCATTTGAAAGGAAAAATATCACTCGAACAAAATTGATAATGTGAAAACATTTTGGAAAAATCGTTAACAAATATGACCTATCAATATTAATAAGGCCCTGTCATTTAACCTGAGAAATCTTGCAAATAATTAACATAACTTTGCCAGGGAAACTAGTAAATAAGTTCAGATTTTTCACCTTCTTCAGGAGCCATAAAACTGTAATAAGTATTTATAAATATATACTGTTCCACAAGGGATTTTTTAAAGAATACAGTCACTGTGATCACACAGCTCTTAGAAAGAACTGTCGTGAAAATTTAATAGCAACATGTTATTTCTGTGATTATTGTACTTATTTTCAAGTTCTTAAGTAGAGGATTGAAGAAAGCCTATCTGATGGAGTATTTACCACTCTAGTAATTTTACTGGAACACTGAGGTCTCTTTCTAAAGGCCCTTAAAAATGGAACTTATGAAAAGATGAGCTCAAGGAAATGTCATTTTTTGGAAACACATTTCCTCAAGTTGCCATTTTATAAGTAAATTAGTTTTACTCACTTGCTCTTTCCCCTTTTATTGTGCATGAAGCACTGTAAACCTGTATGCTAATGATCACCAGTCACATAAATGACAAAATGAGGGACCATTACGTGACAAACAAATAGCAGCAGCAGTAGCTGGTAAATAATGTCAGCCATTATACCCTATTTGCTGTATCCAAAGGGCGACCTCCTAAGACAACCTTTGGAAATATGTTATCATTTAGGAGGTTAATCATATGCTAAAAGCAATTCTTGGCAGAAAACGTGATTGTGGCACTATAGCTTTTTATGTTGCAATATCTCAAAAGTATCATAAATTCAAGTTGAAATTACATAAGGCTATGACTTACCCTTATCATTGGATCTGTTGAATTCTAAAAGCTGGCCTATTTTCAACATGGCAGAGGCAACGATTCTTGCATTTTCGGAGATATTTTCTTGTCGACCAATTTGTCATAAGTGGCTAATCTTAGATGCAATGATTTCCTCAGGAAACACTGCTTCATTTTTTCCTATGCATTCATAAACTTCTTTTACAATGAACATATTTGCTTCCTTATCAAACCCACAACTCATTATGCTATAATGAAAGGCCAGCAAACTAGGATGTTAAATGAAGTAACATATTTATTATCTTTACTATTAGTAAGCCCAGTGGTAAATAGAGATGGAAGAGAAGGATATTAAGGTTTAATGAAGGGGAAAAAAGATGACCTAAAACAATATATTTCTATTACTGCTAAGGAGGGAAGTTTAAATATTTCAAAGAGACAAAGCAGGAGATTAACATGAGGACATAGTGACTTAAAATAATTGTATTCAATTTACACTCTGTTCTCAGATCAAGACTAATGCAATTGAATAGCTCTATCAATATTTTAAATGTGGAATACAACAACTGAAGATATTTGGGGAAAAGAGTAGTGTTTTCTATGGATAAAATAGTTGGTTTCTTTCTTTTTTTACTGGGAATAATCTAATCCAAAATTTCAGCTAGTTTTAAAAATTTATAAATTCAACTATGTATGATTTAGGCATAAAAATAAAAACATAAAAACATCCAAGTTTGAGTTACTAACATTTCACTGATTTAAGAATGAAGAAAAAAAGAAATAAAAGCAGCAATCATTTCTTTACTTTTACTATGGAGAAAATGTGTTACTATCACCTAATGCAGAAACATGCATAGCAGAACCACAGCCTCTTAAATCTTTAGATCTCAATTTGTCAGAGATAGGAGAATTCACCGTAATATGCTACCATAGCTGAAGAGAATTTACGTGGCTCCTAAAATCTGTTAGTAGTACACATAGTGGTAAGCTCATGTGGAGTCACATATAATTTTGAAATGCACCGCAAGTCTCTTTTATATACATGGCATTATTTAGTAATCTCAAGATTGAAGTTCAACCATTTTTGGAAGAGAGAAACAAAGGAAGGAACACACACTTCCACTCCTTCATGGATCACAGCATTGTCATGGTGAAGGGCTAAAGGTTGATACTTAGGTTTTATTCCATGGGAATGTTAGGACTCAAGCTCAGGAGACAGTCTGTCAGTTGACTCAAGAGAACTGACTCCAAGAAGGCAGGGAAAGAGCCAAGTTATACACCAGTTGCAGCAAGGAGCAAGTAATCTGAATATGAAAAGACTGGTGTTAATTGAGAGAAAATTAAATCTCTCAAATGAAGATATTTAGCAGTCTTCTATATGGGAAGATGCAAGTGTCCCAGCTTCCTGAAATAATTTATTTCATATGCATCTAGCTATCTTAGGCCAATCTTCCTTTCTTTATTTCTCACATGCTAATCCCTTGTTTGCTATAAGAGATGACAATGCAGTGGTTGGCCACCACTAACATCCCACCAGGTCCTCAGCACTTACTGGGGGGAAGTAGCTGATGGCTTCCAAATAGTCAGTTCTGTTTAACCTGGGCTCAGAAACTTGAATTTGGAAAAGGCTTGTTTATGAATAGAGCCTAGAGCAGGACATATTTCATTTCACAAAGGCCACCCAAGATAGATAGTTCATAGTGAAAAGTTCTAACAAAATGTGGTCCACTGGAGGAGGGAATAAAAATCACTCCAGTATTCTTGCAGCAAGAAGCCCATGAACAGTGTGAAAAGGCAAATATATATGACACCTGAAGATAAGCCTCCCAGGTTGGAATGTGTCCAGTATGCCACTGGGGAAGAATGAAAGGCAATTATAAAGCCTCCAAAAAAAAAAAAAAAATGAAGTGGTTGGATCCAAGTGGAACTGATGCTCATTTATGGATGTATCTGGTAGTGAAAGTAAAGTCTCGTGCTGTTAGGAAGAATACTGCATAGGTCCATGCAGTCAGGTTCATGAATGAGCATGGTCAGGCAGGAGATGGCAAGAGTGAACCTCGAGATCTTAGAGTTGCAGAAACCAGTAAGTGAGAAGCCAGGAAGCACTCGGAGTTAGAGAACTCATGTTTATTACATCAGCAGGCCTGCAGGCATTAACACTGGAAGTTCTAAGCCCCAAACAAAGAGGTTACAAAGCTTTTCTAGACAGTGCATGACATCAGACTATAGCTGGTGACACTAACTCTTAATAGGTTGGTTTAAACTAGGGTTATTGTGTGTACAGAAACAGTGATTAGGACAGGGATTGGGGGAAAGCCTGATCTTTACACAAACAGACATGGCTAAGCAGGATTACAGGGGATAGGTAATTGCAAAAGAAGGGAAAGGGTGACTGAGAGAGAAGCTTCAGTTCTTAGCATTGTTGTAAACTTCATTTTTTTGAGACTATGTATATTGTCACCCTGCTTATTTAACTTCTATGCAGAGTACATCATGAGAAATGCTGGGCTGCAAGAAGCACAAGCTGGAATCAAGATTGCCGGGAGAAATATCAATAACCTCAGATATGCAGAGGACACCACCCTTGTGACACCCTTGATGAAAGTGAAAGAGGAGAGTGGAAAAGTTGGCTTAAAGCTCAACATTCAGAAAACTAAGATCATGGCATCTGGTCCCATCACTTCATGGGAAATAGATGGGGAAACAGTGGAAACAGTGGCTGACTTAATTTTTCTGGGCTCCAAAATCACTGCAGATGGTGACTGCAGCAAAAAAATTAAAAAACGCTTACTCCTTGGAAGGAAAGTTATGACCAACGTAGACAGCATATGAAAATGCAGAGACATTACTTTGCCAACAAAGGTTTGTCTAGTCAAAGCTATAGGTTTTCCAGTAGTCATGTATGGATGTGAGAGTTGGACTATAAAGAAAACTGAGCACCAAAGAATTGATGCTTTTGAACTGTGGTGTTGGAGAAGACTCTTGAGAGTCCCTTGGACTGCAAGGAGATCCAGCCAGTCCATCCTAAAGGAGATCAGTTCTGGGTGTTCATTGGAAGGATACAGAAGCTGAAACTCCAATACTTTGGCCACCTCATGCGACGAGCTGACTCATTTGCAAAGACCTTTATGTTGGGAAGGATTGAAGGCAGGAGGAGAAGGGGACAACAGAGGAAGAGCTGGTTGGATGGCATCACCAACTCAATGGAGATGGGTTTGGGTTGACTCCGGGAGTTGGTGATAGACAGAGAGGCCTGGCGTGCTGCTGTTCATGGGGTCTCAGAGAGTCAGACACGACTGTGTTACTGAACTGAATTGAACTGAACTAATGTATCCTATGTGATCCAGAATTTACAAGGAGCAAACTGAGTTACATAAGCAGAATGAGCAGGAAGTTATTGTAAATTTTAACTTTTCCTCTTTTTTAGGAATCAGTGAAATGAAATTAATGGGAATGGGTGAATTGAATTCAGATGGCAATTATATTTACTACTCTGGGCAAGAATCCCTTAGAAGAAATGGAGTAGCCCTCCTACTCAAAGAGAGTCCAAAATGCAGCTCAGTTCAGTTCGGTCACTCAGTCATGTCTGACTCTTTGCGACTCCATGAATCGCAGCACGACAGGCCTCCCTGTTCATCATCAACTCCCAGAGTTCATTCAGACTCACTTCTATCAGGTCAGTGAGATGCCATCCAGCCATCTCATCCTCTGTTGTCCCCTTCTCCTCCTGTCCCCAATTCTTCCCAGCATCAGAGTCTTTTCCATGAGTCAACTCTTCACATGAGGTGGCCAAAGTACTGGAGTTGCAGCTTTAGCATCATTCCTTCCAAAGAAATTCCAGGGCTGATCTCCTTCAGAATGGATTGGTTGGGTCTCTTTGCAGCCCAAGGGGCTCTCAAGAGTCTTCCCCAACATCACAGTTCAAAAGCATCAATTTTTTGGTGCTCAGCCTTCTTCACAGTCCAACTCTCACATCCATACATGACCACAGGAAAAACCATAGCCTTGACTAGACGGACCCTAGTCGGCAGTGTAATGTCTCTGCTTTTGAATATGCCATCTAGGTTGGTTGTAACTTTTCTTCCAAGTAGTAAGTGTCTTTTAATTTCATGGCTTCAGTCACCATCTGCAGTGATTTTGGAGCCCCCCAAAAATAAGGTCTGACTGTAGTACTCGGAACAGAAGCTGAAACTCCAATACTTTGGCCACCTCATGCGACGAGCTGACTCATTTGCAAAGACCTTTATGTTGGGAAGGATTGAAGGCAGGAGGAGAAGGGGACAACAGAGGAAGAGCTGGTTGGATGGCATCACCAACTCAATGGAGATGGGTTTGGGTTGACTCCGGGAGTTGGTGATAGACAGAGAGGCCTGGCGTGCTGCTGTTCATGGGGTCTCAGAGAGTCAGACACGACTGTGTTACTGAACTGAATTGAACTGAACTAATGTATCCTATGTGATCCAGAATTTACAAGGAGCAAACTGAGTTACATAAGCAGAATGAGCAGGAAGTTATTGTAAATTTTAACTTTTCCTCTTTTTTAGGAATCAGTGAAATGAAATTAATGGGAATGGGTGAATTGAATTCAGATGGCAATTATATTTACTACTCTGGGCAAGAATCCCTTAGAAGAAATGGAGTAGCCCTCCTACTCAAAAAGAGTCCAAAATGCAGCTCAGTTCAGTTCGGTCACTCAGTCATGTCTGACTCTTTGCGACTCCATGAATCGCAGCACGACAGGCCTCCCTGTTCATCATCAACTCCCAGAGTTCATTCAGACTCACTTCTATCAGGTCAGTGAGATGCCATCCAGCCATCTCATCCTCTGTTGTCCCCTTCTCCTCCTGTCCCCAATTCTTCCCAGCATCAGAGTCTTTTCCATGAGTCAACTCTTCACATGAGGTGGCCAAAGTACTGGAGTTGCAGCTTTAGCATCATTCCTTCCAAAGAAATTCCAGGGCTGATCTCCTTCAGAATGGATTGGTTGGGTCTCTTTGCAGCCCAAGGGGCTCTCAAGAGTCTTCCCCAACATCACAGTTCAAAAGCATCAATTTTTTGGTGCTCAGCCTTCTTCACAGTCCAACTCTCACATCCATACATGACCACAGGAAAAACCATAGCCTTGACTAGACGGACCCTAGTCAGCAGTGTAATGTCTCTGCTTTTGAATATGCCATCTAGGTTGGTTGTAACTTTTCTTCCAAGTAGTAAGTGTCTTTTAATTTCATGGCTTCAGTCACCATCTGCAGTGATTTTGGAGCCCCCCAAAAATAAGGTCTGACTGTAGTACTCGGGTGCAACCTCAGAAACTCCAGAATGATCTCTGTTTCCAAGACAAACCATTCAGCATCACAGTATTCCAGTCTATGCCCCAACCAGTGATGCCAAATAAGTTGAAGTTGATTGCTTCTACGAAGACCTAGAAGTCCTTTTGAAACCAGCACCCAAAATAATGTCCTTTTCATCATAGGGAATTAGAATATGAAAGTAGGAAGTCAAGACATACCTGGAGCAACAGGCAAATTTAGCCCTGGAGTACAAAATGAAGCAGGGAAAAGGCTAACAGAATTTTGCCAAGAGAACACCCTGGTCAGAGCAAATACCTTTTTCCAAAAACACAAAAGATGACTCTACCAACGGATGTCACCAAATGGTCAATACAGAAATCAGATTATGTTGCTTGTAGTTGAATTTGGAGAAGATATATACAGTCAACAAAACAAGACCAAAACCTGGAGCTTATTGTATTTATGATCATGAGTTCTTCATTGCAAAATACAAGCTTCAATACATTGAAGAAAATAAGGAAAACCTCTAAGCCTCATTCAGGTATAAACTAAATCAAATCCCTGTGACTATACAGTTGGAGGTGATGAATAAATTAAAAGTATTGGATCTGGTAGACAGAATGCCTAAAGAACTATGGATGGAGGTTCATAATTTTGTATAGTAGGCAATAACCAAAACACCTAAGGGAAAGAAATGCAAGAAGGAAAAGTGATTGTTTTAGGAGACTTCAAAAATAGCTGAGAAAAGGAGAGAAGAAAGGTGAGGAAGAAAGTAAATGATATACTCAATTAAATTCAGAGATCCAGAGAATAGCAGAGAGATACAGCAGCTTCCTTAGATGAACAATGCAAAGAAATAGAGGAAAATAATAGAATAGGAAAGACTAGAGATCTTTTCAAGAAAATTGGAGATACCAAGAAAAAAATTCATATAAGGATGGGCATGAAAGTGGACATACATGGTAAGAATCTAGAAGAAACAGAGAAATTAAGAAGAGGTCACAAGGACAAACAAATAACAGACATTAAATGTCCTAAAACCTGGATAGCAACAATGGTGTGGTGTGGTCACTCACCTACTGCCAAACACCCTAGAGTGTAAAGTCAAGTGTGCCATGGGAAGCGTAACTATGAACAAAGCTAGTGGAGGTAATGGAATTCCACTTGAACTATTTAAAATCCTCAAAGTTGATGCTCGTTTCTCATGCAGGGAAAGTTATTCTCTTAATTCTTCAAGCTAGGCTTCATCAATATGTAAACTGAGAAATCTTAGATGTGCAAGCTAGATCTCAAAAGGCAGAGGAACCAGAGATCAAATAACCAATATTTGTTGGATCATAGAGAAAGGTAGGGAATTTCAGAAAAAATACCTATTTTTGCTTCATTCAGTTCAGTTCAGTTGCTCAGTCGTGTCCACCTCTTTGCAATCCCATGAATCATAGCACGCCAGTCCTCCTTGTCCATCACCAACTCCCAGGGTTCACTCACATTCACGTCCATTGAGTCAATGATGCCATCTATCCATCTCATCCTCTGTAGTCTCCTTATCCTCCTGCCCCCAATGCCTCCAAGCATCTGAGTCTTTTCCAATGAGTCAACTCTTCTCATGAGATGGCCAAAGTATGGGAGTTTCAGCTTCAGCATCTGTCCTTCCAATAAATACCCAAGACTGATCTCTTCAGAATGGACTGATTGGATTTCCATGCAGTCCAAGGGACTCTCAAGAGTATTCTCCAAAACCACAGTTCAAAACCATCAATTCTTCAATGCTCAGCATTCTTCACAGTCCAACTCTCATATCCATACATGACCACTGGAAAAACCATAGCCTTGACTAGATGGACCTTTGTTGGCAAAGTGATATTTCTGCTTTTCAATATGCTATCTAGGTTGGTCATAACTTTCCTTCCAAGGAGTAAGCATCTTTTAATTTCTTTGCCGCAATCACCATCTGCAGTGATTTTGCAGCCCCCCCCCTCCCAAAATAAAGTCTGACACTGTTTCCAAAGTTTCCCCATCTGTCTGCCATGAAGTGATGGGACCGGAGGCCATTATCTTTGTTTTCTGAATGTTGAGCTGTGAGCCAACTTTTTCACTCTCCTCTTTTACTTTTATCAAAAGGCTTTTTAGTTCCTCTTCACTTTCTGCCATAAGGGTGCTGTCATTTGCATATCTGAGGTTATTGATATTTCTCCTGGCAATCTTGATTCCAGCTTGTGCTTCTTCCAGCCCAGTGTTTTTCATGATGTACTCTGCATATAAGTTAAATAAGCAGGGTGACAATATACAGCCATGATGTACTCCTTTTCTTATTTGGCACCATGTTGCTCCATGTCTAGTTCTAACTGTTGCTTCCTGACCTGCATATAGATTTCTCAAGAGGCAGGTCAGGTGGTCTGGTATTCCCATCTCTTTCAGAATTTTCCACAGTTTATTGTGATCTGCACAGTCAAAGGCTTTGGCATAATCAATAAAGCTTCATTGACCTATGCTAAATCCTTTGACTGTATAAATCAGAACAAACTGTGGAAAATTCTTAGAGAGGGGAATACTAGTCTCTAGGACTAGTAGAGTCTGTCTTCTAACATACTAACCTGACCTGATGTAGGTCTAGAAACAACAGAGCTGTATATGGAATAACTGGGTGTTTCAAAACTGGAAAAGGAGTAAAACATGGTTGTATATTGCCACCCTAATCATTCATTTACTTACATACAGAGTACATCATGCAAAAAGCCAGGCTGGATGAGTCACAGCTGGAGTCAAGATTGTTGGGAGAAATACCTACAAACTCACATATACAGATGATGCCACTCTAATGACAGAAAGTAAAGAGGAAGTAAAGAGCCTTTGATGAGGGTGAAAGAGGAGAATGAAAACACTGGCTTAAAACTCAACGTTCAAAAAATTAAGATCATGGCATTTGGTCTCATCATTTCATTGCGAATAGAAAAGGAAAAAAGGGAATCAGTGACAGATTTTATTTTTTTGGTTTCCAAAGGCACTGTGGGAAAGGACAGTAACTGCAACCATGAAATGGAAAGAAGGTTGCTCTCTGAAAAAAAGCTATGCCAAACTTAGGAAATTAAAGCAAAGTCATTTATTTGCTGACAAAGGTCCTTATAATAAAAGCTATGATTTTTCCAGTAGTCATGTCTGAATATGAGAAGCAGCTCATAAAGCAAGCTGAGCACAAAAAATTGATGCTTTCAAATTATGGTGCTAAAGAAAACTCTTGAGAACCCCTTTGGCTCCTAGGAGATCAAACCAATCAATCCTAAAGTAAGCCAACCTTGATATTATTTGGAAAGGCTGATGGTGAAGCTGAAACTCTAATACTTTGGCCACCTGATGTGAATAGCCACCTCACTGGAAAGATCTTGATGCTGGGAAAGATCGTAGACAAAAGGAGAAAGGAGCAGCAGAAGATGAAATGATTAAATAGCATCACTGACTCAGTGGGCATGAATTTGATCAAGCTTTGGGAGATATTGAAGGACAGGGGTGCCTGGCATGCTGTGGTCATTGAGTTTGCAAAGAGTCAGACACAACTTCACAAATGAACAACAAGAACACAAACTTTAGGGAGAAAATCTAGACATTGAATTTGTCTTTATTTTCTATGGGGCAAAACTGAAGAGCTAGTGGAGTTCTTTGTAGACTAAAATAAAAAGACCACGGCTCAGTTGACCCAGAAAGTCTCAGCTCATAAACAGTTCTCCACAGCAACAGATATATTCTGTCAGCTCTTAATATGGATTTATTAAGATAAGCTATCAAGTATATGATTATTAAATAGACTATGAATTCTGAGAAGCCAGCTTAGATTTTAGATGAAAAAGTCCTGAACATATGGTGTATTAGGGTATTTCATCCATACAGCTATTAAAAGTAAAAATTAGCTTTCTCTTCTGTGTTTATTTCTTACTCTAAACTTATTTAGTGCATTTCCTGTGTAAAACATTATGTTGAGAACTGATTATGAAATTTCTTCCCTGTTAAGAGTTTATAGTGTAATAAATGATATTGAAAAATTTACAATAAATTAAAACACAATGTGATAGGTGTTATAAAAAATGCAATGCAGATTTTAGGCACTATGGATTGACATTCAAGATAATATGTACTATATAATCTGAAAAATGAGTATGTGGTACACAATGGTCATTTTAGTTTTTCTGTTAGAAAGAAGATAATGTATAGAGGGCTTTTAAAAACAAAGTCTCTAACTCAACAATTTCTTTTTTTAAAAAAAGACATAAAAATGTGAGCCAATCTAGAAGACAAGAATGCCAGACTTTATAACTTATAAGTTTAAACATTTTCTTAAAAGCAATGAAGTATCACTGAAATTCTTAAGCAGAGGAGTTAATATGAAATTTTGTTGTTATTGAAGATAATTTCTTATGCAGTGTAAAATAGGATGAAAGAGTGAGAAAGGACTTTCTGTACTTATTTTAATAATAACAAAAATGGGAAAGAGAAAAACATTTGTCTTTGGAAATGGACAGTGGAGAATAAAGAAAAATAATGAATCAGAGTCATGCTTTGGAGGTATACTGAAAATGAGCCCGTAATACATTGGATGCAGGATATGAAAGTGGGACAATTTAAAAGTGATGTCTTGACATGCAGGTTTATGGTCTGAGAAACACTATAAATATAAAATAGTCATTTTGAATTATTCTTGAGAACTGTAAACATACTTTGAAGATATAGAAATCTATTGAATATTAGAATTTTATATTAATTGCATTCAGAAGTTTTATCACAAATGTTCAATTACAGAAATAATGAAGCCTATAAAAATGATAGATTTAACATCTAATAGAAACTGGCTATAAAATGAACATACACAAACACACAAACATATATCCACAGAAACATGAAAATTTCTCTCTAAAGGGACAATAGGGATTTACCTTATCAATTGTTGTAAAATAATTTTGTCTTTCTCTCCAAACGAATTCCATAGTTGACAAAGTTGTCCAGGTAAGAAAGCCTGCTTTGGTAAATACAGTCAGAATTTTATTTTGCTTTGAATTCAGTTCTGGAATTTTTTAGATTCTTCTCAAAATTAATGAATAGATTTATCCTTAATAATAAATGCAATAAAATTTACCTCTCTTCTTTGCCATGTGTGCTATGCTTAGTTTCTCGGTTGTGTCAGACAATTTACAATCCCATGGGACTGTGTCCATGAGGATTCTCCAGGCAAGAATATTAGTCATGCCTTCCTCCAGGGGATATTCCCAATGAACTCTTTACCATATGAGCCACAAAGGAAGCCAGTTTGGGTTTTTTTTTATATTAACCATGAATTGAGAACATAGGTAATTTTATTTATTCCTCCCTAATCAGTTTAGCTTTATTTGTTTTTCTTACTGCATTAGCTGGGATTTCAAGTATGATGTTAAAAAGTAACAGCGAGAAAAAACTTCTTTGCATTGTATTTGGTGTTAATGACTTGAAAGTTTTCAATATTAAGTCATAGTAAGCTGTATGATTTTGGTCAGTATTCTTTATCAAGTTGAAAAAATTCCCACCTCTGCTTAGTTTACTGAGAGTTTTTATAATAAGTGGAACTTGTGTTTTGTCAAATGCTTTTCTACCTTTACTTATATGATCATATGATTGTTATTCCATAAAATCTTGATGCAATGGATTACATTAAATTATTTTTTAATATTAAACCAACATCACATACCTGAGATAAATCCCACTTGTCATGGTGTATAATCCTTTTTATACACTATTTGATAAGTTTTATATTTTGTTGTGGATTTTTGCATCTAGATTTATGACAGATATTGGTCTGTAGTTTTCTTATAATGTCTTAGTCGCTTAAGGTA
>SJYC01002515.1:0-12113 GCA_006408675.1 Madoqua kirkii
CATTGTAAAAAGTCTACAATTTTCATCTCCCTCCCACATAATTCTTGTTTTTGATGTCCATTTTACATAATCACTTAGGTGTTAATTTTACTTATAGTTGTTTTTCAAGTTTGTTTTTTAATTTTTATGCCAGTTTATTTAAGTGATTGATCTTTAACACTTACTATATATTTTCCATTCCTCCTGGAATTTTTCCTTTCATATAGATATTGACTTCTTGTTATAGCTCTTCATTTTTCACTTAGAGAAGACCTTTTAACATTTATTTATAGTAGATTAAACATTGATGACTCTTTTAGATTTTGCTTGTTTGAGGAGTTCTTTATCTTTCCTTCAGTTCTAAACGATAGTCTCACTAAATAAAGTATTCTAGGTTGCAGGATTTTTCCCTTTCAGCATTTTGCATATATTATGCCACTCTCTTTTTGTCTGTAAACTTTCTTCAGAAAAATCAGGTGGTAGTCTAGTAGTAGTTCTCTTGTACATGACTGTTTTTATCTTGCTGCATTTATAATTCTTTCTTTGTCTTTAAATTTGTTGTTTTAATTATTATATGTCTTGGTGTGTGTCTCTTTGCTTTAATCTTGAGACCCTGAGAGTTGGGTCCAAGCCGGCTCTGTTTCTTTTAAGTATTTGATCTCCCCTTTCCAAGCATTCATATCC
This sequence comes from Madoqua kirkii, assembly GCA_006408675.1. NCBI lineage: Eukaryota > Metazoa > Chordata > Mammalia > Artiodactyla > Bovidae > Madoqua > Madoqua kirkii. The sequence goes on from SJYC01002515.1 coordinate 664, forward strand.
ATGCTCTGGAGAGAAGCAGTACTTGGCAACAAAGAGTCTTGTGATCTCAGCAGGCTGTCTGCAGACAGAAATCCAGTCTCTGATACACTACCTGTGTGACCACCAGAAATAGCTGCTTTCCTGTATCTGAGTCTCCTTTGTCCGTAAGAGCTGATCATTCTTATCTGCCTCACCCACCTACTCATTGTGAAACCACATAACAAGGAAGGCCATGCTCATGTAGGCTCTAGACATGCATGGGGGCTGGGCTATGGCAGTCAGAGCACTATCAGAAGTCAGGATTTCCAGTAATGAGGTACACATACAATCATCAGTTATAGCTGATATTGCCATGCTCAGATGTAGTCTCAGATCAAATTCATCTCTGAGTTCCATGGCTGAACTTTCACCCCATCATGGCAGCTGTTGTTCTTCATAGTAGGGGACTGTGAAGTCAAATGAACAGGGCTGGAGTGTTTGCCTGGCCCAGGCTGGGACGTGCATGGAAACAGCTGTGGGAAACCTTAGACTGGAGCACCCCAACCTCTCTCTGCCCTGACTTGGGGATAAGTCAGTGTTTCATGCCCCTCAGAAGTGGAGTCCAGGCTTCCCACAGCTCCCCTATTAATCCCAGTGGCCTTCCAGCCAGTCAAAAAAGCTAATCTTCCCTATGTCACACTCCAGACTTGGGGCGCCCAGTATGTGGTTCAAATTGCTCACTTCTCAGGGCAGATCTCTGCCAATGTATTCTCCTTTGTCCTCTGAGTATTCTCCCTTGGGCACTGGTCCCAATATGATTGTCTTCCCTTCTTACCCAATTTCATGTGGACCTTTCTTATAGATTTGGTTGTATATGAGTCTTACTACCACTTTGCAGTCAGTTTTCAGTGAGAATTGCTCCACATTGAGATGTATGTCTGAAGTGATTGTGGGATAGGTGAGTTCCACATCTTTCTTTACCATCTGGATTAACAGCCCCTTATATTTGTTGTTGTTCAGTCACCAAATCCTGTCCAGCTATTTGCAACTCAGTGGACTGCAATATGACAGGCTTCCCCATCTATCACCATCTCCTGAAGTTTGCCCAAGTTCACGTCTATTGAATCAGTGATATCATCCAATCATTTCATCCTCTGTCACCTTCTTCTGCTTTCAATTTTACTAGCATCAGGGTCTTTTCCATTGAGTTGGTTCTTCACAACAGGTGATCAAAGTATTGGAGCTTCAGCATCAGTGCTTCCAATGAGTATTGTATACAGGGTTGATTTCCTTTCAGGTTGACTGCTTTGATCACCTTGCAGTCCAAGGGACTCTCAAGAGTCTTCTTGAGCAACACAGTTTTAAAGCATCAATTCATAGGTGTTCTGCTTTCTTTATGGTCCAGGTCTCACATGCATGGATGACTGCTGGAAAGGCCATAGCCTTAACTATGCGGACCTTTGTCAGAAAAGTAATGTCTTTGCTTTTTAACATGCCATCTAGGTTTGTCATAGCTCTCCGGCCAAGAAGCAATCATCCTCTAATTTTATGGTTTCAGTCAACATCAGCAGTGATTTTAGAGCTCAAGAAGAGGGTATCTGTCACTGCTTCCAACTTTCCTCTGCCATTTACCATGAAGTGATGGGAACAGATGCTGTGATCTTAGTTTTTTGTTTGTTTGGTTTGTTTTTCAATGTTGAGTTTTAAGGTAATTTTTTTTTCACCCTCACCAAGAGTGTCTTTAATTATTCTTTGCTTTCTACCTATTAAAGTGGTATCATTTGCATATCTGAAGTTGTTGATATTTCTCTTGACAATCTTGATTCCAGCTTGTAACTCATCCAGCCTGGCATTTCTCATGGTGTGCTCTGTGTTTAAGTTAAATAAACAGGATGACAATAAACAGATTTATTATACTGTTTTTCCAATGTTGAACCAGTCAGTCATTACATACAATGTTCTAACTGTTGCTTCTTGACCCAAATACAGGTTTCTCAGCAGACAGGTAGATTGTCTGGTATTTCCATCTCTTTAAACGTTTTCCACAATTTGTTATGATTCACACAGTCAAAGGTTTCAGCATAGTCAATGAAACAGAAATAGTTTTTTTTTTTTCTTTCTTGAATTCTCTTGCTTTCTTTATGTCAACAAATATTGGCAATTTGATCTTTGGTTCCTCTGCCTTTTCTAAATCCAGCTTGAAGATCTGGAAGTTCTTGGTTCATGTAATACTGAAGCCTGGCTTGGAGGATTTTGAGCACAGCCTTACTAACATTGCATATGAGTGCAAATGTCCAGTAGTTTGAAATGTCTTTAGTACTGCTCTTCTTGGCAGTTGAGATGAACATTGATCTTTTCCAGTCCTGTGACCACTGCTGTTTTTCCAAATTTCCTGACATATTGAGTGAAGTACTTTAATAGCATCATCTTTTAGGATTTTAAATAGTTATCCTGGAATTTCATCACCTCCACTAGCTTTATTGGCAACATCACTTCCTAAAGCCCAGTTGACTTCACACTCCAGAGTGTCTGAATCTGGGTGAATGGTTATCTTTGTTATCCCTCTGTTATGGGAAACTCAATAAAATCTGTTGTATTTTAGTACAAATTTGTCTGCTTGATCTACTCCAAAAACGATTTTACATACATTTTAATCTTGTACCATTCATCTATTTTCTTCACAACTTTTTGACTATCCCTATTTAATATTGCTAAGACAGTAAACTCTATATCTATAATCAGCTATAAAACCTTGCCAAAATTATTCCACAAATCCTGGAGCCAACTTTTTCCTTTTGTCTCCTAGCAGGATGAAAAACAGTTATATATATATATTTAAGTGGTTTCCAGTTTTATTGAGATATAATTAGCATGCAGTATATAAATTTTAGATTTATTACATGATTTGAAACATGTATGGTGAAATGATTTCTAAGCTAAATCTGTTAACATCTTATTTACTTCACATGATTATCACTTATGGTTTTATGGTCAGTCAGAATATTTAATAGCTATTCTGTTGGCCATTTTCAAATATGTACTACAGAACATTTGAAATCTGCTCACTTAGCAACTTTTCAAGTGCATAATACACTTCAAATATAATAATATAAACACACATAATATAATTTTAACTTTTCCATGAGGTGCATTCATTCCACAGAACTTATTTATCTTATAGATGAAAGTTTGTATCCTTTCAATGTAATCTTCCCATTTTATTGATTTCCCAGTCCCAGGCTAACCCATTTCTGCTCTTGCTTTCTATGCATTTGGCTGTAGTCAGCTTCTACAATAAAGCAGTATTATTCAGTAATTTTCTCCTCTGTCTGATTTAGGTCATTCAGTATAATGCTTTCAAGCTCCATCCATGTTGTTGCAAAACAAGATTTCCTTCTTTCCCATGGCTGAGTAATATTCCATTGTGTATATGTGTGCGTGTGTGTGTGTGTGTGTGTGTGTGTATCTTCTTTATCCATTCATCTGTAGATGGGAAATTAGGTTCTTTCCATATTTCCCGGCTAATGTAAGCACTGTTGTATTGAACAGGGTGTTCTAGAAATCTGTTTAAGATCGTGATTTAATTTCTTTTGCATATAATCCCCATAAATGGCTGGAATAGCTGTTCCATTTTTAATTTTTTTGAGAACCTAAATTATGTTTCATAGAGTAGTTGCACAGATTTTCAATGAACAATGCACAGGGTTGCCTTTCATCTACATCTTTGCCAATGCGTGTAATCTCTTGTCTTTTTAACAATAGTCATATTAACAGATGTGATTGCTATCTCTTAATGACTTGATTTGTATTTCCCTAATATTTGGCATCATCTGCATATCTGAGGTTATTGATATTTCCCCCGCAATCTTGATTTCAGCTTGTGTTTCTTTCAGTCCAGCCTTTCTCATGATATACTCTGCATAGAAGTTAAATAAGCGGGGTGACAATATACAGACTTGATGTGCTCCCTTTCCTATTTGGAACCAGTCCATTGTTCCAGTTCCAGTTCTAACAGTTGCTTCCTGACCTGCATACAGATTTCTCAAGAGGGAGGTCAGGTGGTCTGGTATTCCCATCTCTTTCAGAATTTTCCACAGTTTATTGTGATCCACACAAAGGCTTTGGCATAGTCAATAAAGCAGAAATAGGTGTTTTTCTGGAAATCTCTTGCTTTTTCCATGATCCAGTGGACATTGGCAATTTGATATCTGGTTCCTCTGCCTTTTCTAAAACCAGCTTGAACATCAGGAAGTTCACAGTTCACGTATTGCTGAAGTCTGGCTTGGAGAATTTTGAGCATTACTTTACTAGCATTTGAAATGAGTGCAACTGTGTGGTAGTTTGAGCATTCTTTGTCATTGCCTTTCTTTGGAATTGGAATGGAAACTGACCTTTTCCAGTCCTCTGGCCACTGCTGAGTCTTCCAAATTTGCTGACATATTGAGTGTAGCACTTTCACAGGTTCACCTTTCAGGATTTTAAACAGTTCTACTGGAATCCCATCACTTCCACTAGCTTTGTTTGTAGTGACGCTTTCTAAGGCCCACTTGACTTCACATTCCAAGATGTCTGGTTCTAGATGAGTGATCACACCATCATGATTATCTGGGTCATGAAGATCTTTTTTGTACAGTTCTTCCATGTATTCTTGCCACCTCTTCTTAATATCTTCTGCTTCTGTTAGGTCCATACCATTTCTGTCCTTTATCAAGCCCATCTTTGCATGAAATTTTCCCTTGATATCTCTAATTTTCTTGAAGAGATCTCCAGTCTTTCCCATTCTATTCTTTTCCTCTATTTCTTTGCATTGATCCCCTGAAGAAGGCTTTCTTATCTCCTCTTGCTATTCTTTGGAACTCTGCATTCAGATACTTACATCTTTCCTTTTCTCCTTTGCTTTTTGCCTCTCTTCTTCCCTTGGACTGCAAGGAGATCCAACCAGTCCATTCTGAAGGAGATCAACCCTGGGATTTCTTTGGAAGGAAGGATGCTAAAGCTGAAACTCCAGTACTTTGGCCATCTCATGCAAAGAGTTGACTCATTGGAAAAGACTCTGATGCTGGGAGGGATTGGGGGCAGGAGGAGAAGGGGACAACCGAGGATGAGATGGCTGGATGTCATCACGGACTCAATGGATGTGAGTCTGAGTGAACTCCGAGAGATGGTGATGAACAGGGAGGCTTGGCATGCTGCGAATCATGGAGTCACAAAGAGTCAGACAGGACTGAGTGACTGAACTGAACTGAACTGAATATCTGGTGAGGGCTTCCCTGGTGGCTCAGTGGTAAAGAATCCACCTGTCATTGTAGGAGATGTGGGTTGAATCCCTAGATCAGGAAGATCCCTTGGAGAAGGAAATGGCAAGCCACTCCAATGTTCTTGCCTGGGAAATCCCTTGGACAGAGGAACCTGTCCAAGAGCTACAATTCATGGAGTTACAAAGAGACTGGCACCAGTTAGTATACTAAACAACAAAAGCAACGACATTCCTAAATAGACCATTACAAGAGAGTATTTCCAGTGCTATAGAGTAGGTTCTTATCTGTCGTCTATCTTATGTCTGCTGCTGCTTCTAAGTTGCTTCAGTTGTGTCTGACTCTCTGTGACCCCATATACAGCAGCCCACCAGGTGCCCCCATCCCTGGGATTCTCCAGGGAAAAAACACGGGAGTGGGTTAATATTTCCTTCTCCAGTGCATGAAAGTGAAAAGTGAAAGGGAAGTTGCTCAGTCGTGCCTGACTCTTACCGACCCCATGGACTGCAGCCCACCAGGCTCCTCCATTCATGGGATTCTGTAGGCAAGAGTACTGGAGTGGGGTACCACTGCTTTCTTGAATCTACCAGGCTCCTCTGTCCATGGTATTTTCCAGGCAAGAGTACTGGAATAGGGTGCCATTGCCTTCTCCAATATCTAGTAATACGTATATGTTAATCCCGTTCTCCCAGTTTATCACTCCTTCATTTCCCCTTGGTAACTGTAAGTTTAATTTCCACATCTGTGATTCTGTTTCTGTTCTGTAAATAGATTTGTCTGTGTCATTTCTTTTTAGCTTACAAATAGAAGTGATATCATATGATAGTTGTCATTCTCATTTACTTCACTCAGTATGACATCCCTGGATCAATCTATGTTGCTACAAACAGGATATTTTCATTCTTTTTTATGACTGAATAATATTTCATGTATTATTCATGTAATAATATTCATGCAACTCATTTTTGATGAGTTAATGAACATTTAGCTTGCTTCCATGTCTTAAGGAAAAAAAAAAAAGAGCTAAAGGAACCAGGCTGCCTGACCTCAGGCTATACTTCATAGCTACAGTAATCAAAATAGTATGGTACTGGTGCAAAAACAGAAATGTAAATCAATGGAACAGGATAGGAAGACCAGAGATAAACGCACAAAACCATGGTCAATCTTTGACAAAGGAGGCAAGAACATATAACAGAGAAAACACAATCTCCTCTGTGATGCTGGAAAGACTGGGCAGCTACAGGAAAAGAGTGAAATTAGAACACTCCCTAACAGCATACACACACACACACACACACACACACACACACACACACACACACATACTCTCTCTCTAAAAATGGTTTAAAAAGTAAATTTAAGATTGGTTACTATAAAACTCAGAAAAAGAGCATAGGCAGAACATGCTCTAACATAAATCACAGCAAGATCATTTTTGATCTACTAATAAAAATAAAAACAAAAATAAATTAATTAATTATACCTAATTAAAACTAAGATCATGGCATTTAGTCCCATCTCTCCATGGGAAATAGATGGGAAAACAGTGGAAATAGTGTCAGACTTTGCTTTTGGGGGCTCCAAAATCACTGCAGATGAAATCATTGCAGCCATGAAATTAAAATACCCTTACTCCTTGGAAGGAAAATTATGATCAACCTAGATAGCATATTGAAAAGCAGAGACATTATTTTTCTAACAAAAGTCTGTCTAGTCAAGGCTATGGTTTTTCCAGTGGTCATATATGGATGTAAGAGTTGGACTATGAAGAAAGCTGAGCATGAAAGAATTGATGCTTTTGAACTGTGGTGTTGGAGAAGACTCTTGAGAGTCCCTTGGACTGCAAGGAGATCCAACGTGTTCATTCTAAGGAGATCAGTCCTGGGTGTTCTTTGTAAGGAATGATTTTGAAGCTGACACTGCAGATGAAATCATTGCAGCCATGAAATTAAAATACCCTTACTCCTTGGAAGGAAAATTATGATCAACCTAGATAGCATATTGAAAAGCAGAGACATTATTTTTCTAACAAAAGTCTGTCTAGTCAAGGCTATGGTTTTTCCAGTGGTCATATATGGATGTAAGAGTTGGACTATGAAGAAAGCTGAGCATGAAAGAATTGATGCTTTTGAACTGTGGTGTTGGAGAAGACTCTTGAGAGTCCCTTGGACTGCAAGGAGATCCAACGCGTTCATTCTAAGGAGATCAGTCCTGGGTGTTCTTTGGAAGGAATGATTTTGAAGCTGAAACTCCAGTACTTTGGCCACCTCATGTGAAGAGTTGACTCACTGGAAAATACTTTGGTGCTGGGAGGGATTTGTGGCAGGAGGAGAAGAGGATGACAGAGGATGAGATGGCTGGATGGCATCACTGACTTGATGGATGTGAGTTTGAGTGAACTCTGGGAGTTGGTAATGGACAGGCAGGTCCAGTGTGCTGTGATTCATGGGGTCACAAAGAGTCGGACACAACTGAGTGACTGAACTGAACTGAACTGAAACTTTAAATAGTATGCACAGTGAAGGAAACCATAATCAAAGTGAAAAGACAACCCAAAGAATGGGAGAAAATATTTGCCAATGAAATGACCAACAAGGAGCATATCTCCAAAATATACAGTTTATGCAGCTCAGTAAAAAACAAAGAAACAGCCCATTCAAAAAGTGGACAGAAGATCTAAACAGACATTTCTCCAAAGAATGCATCTAGATGGCCAAGTTTCACTTGAAAACATACTCAAAATCATTAATTATTACATAAATGAAAATAAAAACTACAATGTGGTACCACTTCACTCCAATCAGAATGGCCACTATCAAAAAATCTACACACAATAAGTTCTAGTAAGGATAAGGAGAAAATAGATTGTTTTGCTGAATAATACCAAAAAAGGCAATGGTACCCCACTCTTGCCTGGAAAATCCTATGGATGGAGGAGCCTGGTAGGCTGCAGTCCATGGGGTCATTAAGAGTCAGACATGACTGAGTGACTTCCCTTTCACTTTTCACTTTCATGCATTGGAGAAGGAAATGGCAACCCACTCCAGTGTTCTTGCCTGGAGAATCCCAGGGACAGGTGAGCCTGGTGCGCTGCTGTCCACGGGGTAGCACAGAGTTGGACACGACTGAAGCGACATAGCAGCAGCAGCAGCAGCAATGCAGGAAACCTGGATTTGATCACTGGGTCAGGAAGTTTCCCTGGAGAAAGGCATGGCAATCCACTCCAGTATTCTTGCCTGGAGAATCCCATGGACAGAGGAGACTGCTCAGCTACAGTCGATGGGATTGCAAAGAGTCAGACACAATAGAGCAGCTAACATATACATTTTAGGTATTAATTCCATATCAGGTTTATAATTTGCAAAATATATTTTCCCGTTCTGTAGATTTTTTTTATTGTCAATGGTTTTCTTTGTTGTGCAGAAGCTTTCCAATTTTATATGGACCCACTTGTTGACACTGACTTTTGCTGTTTTTGCTTTTGGTGTCATATTTTAAAAATTTTGCCAAGGCCAATGTCAGGAAGATTTTTTTACCTATGCTTTCTTCTAAGAGGTTTATAATTAGGGGTCTTATTTTAAGTCTTTAATGTAATTCAAGTTAATTTTTATGTGATGTAAGTATGGTCTAATTTAAATATTTTATGAATGATTAACCAATTTTTTCAACAACATGTGTTGAAGAGATTCAGTTCAGTTCAGTTCAGTGGCTCAGTCATGTCTGACTTTTTGTGACCTCATGAATCACAGAATGCCAGGCCTCTCTGTCCATCACCAACAATCAGAGTTCACTCAGACTCACATCCATCAAGTCAGTGATGCGATACAGCTATCTCATCCTCTGTCAGCCCCTTCTTCTCCTAACCCCAATCCCTCCCAGCATCAGAGTATTTTCCAGTGAGTCAACCTGTCACATGAGGTGGCCAAAGTACTGGAGTTTCAGCTTTAGCATCATTCCTTCCAAAAAAATCCCAGGGTTGATCTCCTTCAGAATGGACATGCATTCAGATGCTTGTAGCTTTCCTTTTCTCCTTGGCTTTTCACCTCTCTTCCTGTCTCTTATACACATCTTGAGGTGGCCAAAGTACTGGAGTTTCAGCTTTAGCATCATTCCTTCCAAAGAAATCCCAGGGTTGATCTCCTTCAGAATGGACTGGTTGGTTCTCCTTGTAGTCCAAGGGACTCTCAAGAGTCTTCTCCAACACCACAGTTCAAAACCATCAATTCTTTCATGCTCAGCTTTCTTCATAGTCCAACTCTTACATCCATATATGACCACTGGAAAAACCGTAGCCTTAACTAGACGGACCTTTGTTGGTAAAGTAATGTCTCTGCTTTTCAATATGCTATCTAGGTTGGTTATAATTGTCCTTCCAAGGAGTAAGCGTCTGTTAATTTCATGGCTGAAATCACCATCTGCAGTGATTTTGGAGCCCCCAAAAATGAAATCTGACATTTTTCCACTGTTCCCCATTTATTTCCCATGAAGTGATGGGACCAGATGCCATGATCTTCGTTTTCTGAATGTTGAGCTTTAAGCCAACTTTTTCACTCTCCTCTCTCACTTTCATCAAGAGTGCTCCTTTTCACTTTCTGCCATAACGGTGCTGTCATATGTATATCTGAAGTTATTGATATTTCTCCCAGCAATCTTGATTCCAGCTTGTGTTTCTTCCAGTCCAGCCTTTCTCATGATGTATTCTGCATATAAGATAAATAAGCAGGGTGACAATATACAGCCTAGATGTACTCCTTTTCCTATTTCAAACCAGTCTGTTGTTCCATGTTCAGTTCTAACTGTTGCTTCCTGATCTACATACAGATTTTTCAAGAGGCAGGTCAGGTGGTCTGGTACTACCATCTTTTTCAGAATTTTCCACAGTTTATTGTGAACCACACAGTCAAAAGCTTTGACATAGTCAATAAAACAGAAATAGATGTTTTTCTGGAACTCTCTTGCTTTGTAGATGATCCAGCGGATGTTGGCAATTTGATCTCTGGATCCTCTACCTTTTCTAAAACCAGCTTGAACATCAGGAAATCCATGGTTCACTTATTGCTGAAGCCTGGCTTGGAGAATTTTGAGCATTACTTCACTAAGATGTGAGATGAGTGCAATTGTGTGGTAGTATGAGCATTCTTTGGCATTGCCTTTCTTTGGGATTGGAATCAAAACTGACCTTTTCCAGTCCTTTGGTCACTGTTGAGTTTTCCAAATTTGCTGGCATATTGAGTGTAGCACTTTCATAGCATCATCTTTCAGGATTTGAAATAACTCAACTGGAATTCCATCACCTCCACCGGCTTTTTCTGTAGTGATTATCTTTCCCCATTTGGTACACATGGCTTTCTTGTCAAATATTAGTTGTCTATATGTGCGAAGATCCATTTTCTGGCTCTTTATTTTGTTGCATCAACCTATGTATCTCCTTTTATGCCAGTAAGTAAGTAGGTAATTGTTAGTCGCTCGGTCGTGTCTGACTCTTTGTGACCCCATAGACTGCAGCCCACCAGACTTCTCTTTCCATGAGATTTTCTAAGGAAGTATACTGGAGTGGGTTGCCATTTCCTTCTCCAGGGGATTTTCCCAACCCAAAGATCAAACCTGGATTTCCTGCACCATGGTCAGATTCTCTACCAACTGAGCTACAGGGGAAGCTCTTTATGCCAGTACCATACTGTTTTGATAAATTTAGCTTTGTAGTATATAGGCTTTTAAGCTATCAGTGGGTGCCAACACAAATATATTTGCCCCTGTCGATTTTACATATCTGGTATTAGAGAGGTGAATGCCCCTGGTTATGACTGATTCTGCAGAAGTGCTCCCCAATTCAACACACACACATACACACAAACACACACACACATGAACTACTCATAAGCACACACAACACTTTACACTACTAATATTACCCTTTGTTACTCAGTGGTTTGGTGCAAAATCAATTTTATACAGAAGAATATTTTTACATTAGTATATTACTTGGGATGTAATTGGAATTAAAGCAATGCTGAAATCAAGACTTTGGTGTAGATCCAAAATTCTTGCAATCTTTCTTATTTATTTTGAGTATTCTGAATTTCCACAGCTATAAGGAGTAATATATGTATGTAAGTCTCTTGATGAAAGTGAAAGAGGAGAGTGAAAAAGTTTGCTTGAAGCTTAACATTCAGAAAGCAAAGATCATGGCATCTGGTCTCATCACTTCATGGGAAATAGATGGGGAAACAGTGG
>SJYC01002516.1:0-11697 GCA_006408675.1 Madoqua kirkii
ACACACACACACACACACACACACACACACACACAGAAAAAACATACATATTCATGAACATTTTTGCATAGCCCTTTCTCTATAATTATCATTATTGAGAATAATAGAACAAAATTGAGGGAAATATATTCTGGAATCTATCACACAGAAATCAGAATCTGTGAATTCACTTAGTTTAGTAGGAATGTTTATGTACTTTTACCACTCCACATTTCTTTAGCTCGTTAAAAGTAAAATAAAGTTTAGTATTTTGTCTACAAATTCATTTTCATTTTCTTTTAATTTAGATGAAGAATTTATGTTATTGCCAAGATTTCATAAAGAATCTACAATCGTCTGGTTTCTTTCACCATTTTAAGCACAAATCAGAAATTCAAAAAATATGATCTCCCAGACCTAAAGAGATTGACTACCACTCTCCCTAGCCTTCCTAAAAAGCTCATGTCTTGCCATAGCATTGGGTTGCAATGAAGGAGGGGATTTGCTATTATACTTTAAACTATTTGCAAAAGTTATATGCAAAATATGTAATTGTGAACAGAGATTCAGTAGATACTATAATATTACACTAATCTCATAAGAATTTTTCTTTCACCATTTTAAGCACAAATCAGAAATTCAAAAAATATGATCTCCCAGACCTAAAGAGATTGACTACCACTCTCCCTAGCCTTCCTAAAAAGCTCATGTCTTGCCATAGCATTGGGTTGCAATGAAGGAGGGGATTTGCTATTATACTTTAAACTATTTGCAAAAGTTATATGCAAAATATGTAATTGTGAACAGAGATTCAGTAGATACTATAATATTACACTAATCTCATAAGAATCAGTGAGACAGCCAGTATCTGTTATGTTATGCTGCTGCTGCTGCTAAGTCGCTTCAGTAGTGTCTGACTCTTTGCGACCCCATAGACGGCAGCCCACCAGGCTCCCCCGTCCCTGGGATTCTCCAAGCAAGAACACTGAAGTGGATTGCCATTTTCTTCTGCAATGAATGAAAGTGAAAAGTGAAAGGGCAGTCACTCAGTCATGTCCGACTTAGCGACCCCATGGACTGCAGCCTACCAGGCTTCTTCGTCCATGGGATTATCCAGGCAAGAGTACTGGAGTGGGTTTCCATTTTCCTTCTCCAGGGGATCTTCCTGACCCAGGGATCAAACTCTGGTCTCCCGCATTCCAGGCAGATGTTTTAACCTCTGATCCACCAGGGAAGACACCACAACAATGGATGGGAGACCTTATTTCCAAGCAGCACAGAAATAATCATGCAAATTTAGTCAAGGTTGCAAAAAAGCGAAAGCGAAAGTCACTCAGTCGTGTCTGATTTTTGTCCATGGGATTCTCCAGGCCAGAAGACTGGAATGGATAGCCGTTCCCTTCTCCAGGAGATCTTCCCATCCCAGGGATCAAACCTAGGTCTCCCACATTATAGGTGGATTCTCTACCTTCTGAGCCACTCGTAAGGATTCAGCATCAATTTTTAACGTATTCTGAATGAGTTTGGGTCATTCAGTACAAGTATAAGGATTTTCTATTTGCCTATTTATACCTACAAAAAAATCAGAATTTTGAATTTACTTGGTAGATCTTGTAAAGTGATGAGAGACTGAAGACACAAGAAAATAGAAGATAAGTCTATGAACAGACTCAGTAGACAGCAAGTGGCAGAAGCTTTTAAGAATACCTGAGAAGACAGCATTAGAAGCATTTGTAAGTACAAATTAAAGTAGTATCTTTAATGCTGAACTAATATTGATGAGAGATGGAGATTATATATAAATGTAACCATTGTAAACTATGGTAGTTAAGAAGATAGTTAATGATGAAAAACCACAAGGAAGTTTACATTCTCTATGGGAACATTTTACATCAGCTCCTCAAGTATGCATTCTGATTTATGTGTCACTCAGAATGGGTGAAAATAGACTATATCTTAAAATAACTCTGTGTGTGTGTGTGTGTGTGTGTTAGTCATTCAGTCATGTCCAACGCTTTGTGACCCTGTGGACTACAGCTGGCCAGGCTCCTCTGTCTATGGAAATCTTCAGACTAGAATACTGGAGTGAGTTGCCACGCCCTCCTCCAGGGGATCTTCCCCACCCAAGGACTGAACCCAAGTCTCTTATGTCTCCTGCATTTGCAGGTGGTTCTTTATGCCTAGTGCCACCTGGGAAGCCCAGTTAGACTGTGATGTTCCCCAAATGATTCTAACATATAGGCAGAGAACTAATGGGTTTCACCATCTCATCTTATGCAATATAAATTTGGATATATCTCTGTAATCACAATCACAGTATGCTACAATAAAGTTAGATAGAAAATTAGAAGTGTGACATATTGGGCTTCTTAAGTGGTGCTCGGAGAAGGCAATGGCACCTCACTCCAGTACTTTTGCCTGGAAAATCCCATGGATGAATAAGTCTGGTAGGCTGCAGTTCATGGAGTTGCTGAGGATCGAACACGACTGAGTGACTTAACTTTGCCTTTTCACTTTCGTGCATTGGAGAAGGAAATGGCAACCCACTCCAGTGTTCTTGCCTGGAGAATCTCAGGGACAAAGGGAGTCTGGTGGGCTGCTGTCTACAGGATCGCACAGAGTCAGACACAACTGAAGTGACTTAGCAAGCAAGCAAGTGGTGCTAGTGGTAAAGAACCCACCTGTCAACACAGGAGATGAGAGAAGTAGATTGCATCCCTGGGTGGGGAAAATCTGGGTTGCACAGAATCTGACACGACTGAAGTGACTTAGCACACATGCACACATGTGATACATGCATTGAAAAACATCGGTTACAAATATTTAAATGTATGCAAAGTACTCCTTCCTCCAAATTTTGCTTTTGATGACAGATTTTTAGGCACCATGATTTATTATTATTTAAATAATATTTATATGCATTGTTAATATTTATTTCACTATTCTGCTTTTAGAATAATCTTTTTTCCCTATGGCAAATGATTGAAAGAGTTTAAAGAATTAAGTCCTTGTTTGTCTTGGGGCACCTTACTTAAAAGTAAATTTTAAATGCTGTGTTAGTTTCTCAATTGTGTCCAACTGTTCATGACCCCATTGACTCTAGCCCACCAGACTCCACCATCCATGGAATTCTCCAGGCAAGAGTACTGGAGTGGGTTGCCGCTGCCTGCTCCAAGCATCTTCTCAACCCAGGGATTGAACCCAGATCTCCCGCATCCCAATTTCTTTACCATCAGAGCCACCTGGTTTAAATATAAATGCAAAGTTTCTATTACGCTTTCTTTGAATCTACTCAGATATTGATATCCTATATTACCATTAATTCTTCTAATAGTTTCTTTTAAATAATCTTTTATTTTAGAAAATTTTTATATTTTAAAAAGTTGTGAGAACAGAATTGCCATATACCTCAAACCAATTTTCCTCATTATTAATATCATACATTCATGTATTTGCCACAATTAATTAAATGCATTAAAATAATCAGATGCATTATGCTATATTTATTAAATTCCATAATTTATTCTATATTATTTTCGCTTAATATCCTTTTTCTGTTTCAGGATTCTACTCATAATTCCAATCACCTTAGTCTCCGTATCTCCATAGATTTTGTTTGTGGTATTTCCTTATGTTTTCCTTGGTTGTGATGACCTTACCAGTTTTGAGGATACTTGTCAGTTATTTTGCAAAGGTATCAAATATCATTGGTATCCTTCTGATATTTCCTCATGATTAGATTTGGATTATGGATTTGTGGTGGAAAACCAGAGAGGCAAGGTGCCGTTCTCTTCCTATCAATAGTATATAGTATCAAGATGACTTATTAGTGCTGGTGCTTACCTTAATCACCTGGCTTGAAGTAGTGTTTGTCAGGTTCTTCACTCTAGGGTTACTCTTTTTCTTCCCTTCTACACTGTACTCTCTGAAGGGATTTACTATAGGTAAGAAAAACCAAACAACAGCAACAAAAAATAAATTTAAAAAAAACCCAATGACTGAGAATGTCAAAGGGACACATGACCCAACTGCTAAAAGCAAAGCTGAAACAACTTCAACAAGAATGTTCATAAAATAATATCTGATTATAATGTAATATATAAAATAAACATCAATGAATCACACTACTAAAACAAGTGATTAAATTAATAAATGAATAAGGAGAATACATAAATCCGCTGCACAATAAAATGTGCAAAATATGTAGATATGCAATTCTCAAGTAAGAAGGATATAATCCCTTTGCTCCTTAAGTGTAGTTGAACATTAGTCTGTTATTTTTAAAGCTTTGAATTTTTCATGAATTGACATAGTTTAAAAATCTATGCACATAAGGGCTTCCTTGGTAGCTCAGACCATATTCTTGCCTGGAGAATCCCCGTGGACAGAGGTACCTGGTGTGGCTCAGGAGTAAATAGTCTGCCTGCAATGTAGGGACTGCAGGAGATGTGAGTTCAAACCTTGGGTTGAGAAGATCCCCTGGAGGAGGGTATGGAAACCCACTCCAGTATTCTTGACTGCAGAAACACATGGACAGTGGAGCCTGGCAGTCTACAGTCTATTGGGCTGTAAAGATTTGGACACAACTCAAGCAACTTAGCAAACACATAAAAGTCTATGCATATAGTTCCATCACTGAAATTTAACTTAAATATCATATAAGAAACGAATTGCCATCTAGGTTTGATGCAGGATACAGGATGCTTGGGGCTGGTGCACTGGGATAACCCAGAGGGATGGTATGAGGAGGGAAGTAGGAGGGGGGTTCAGGAGTGGGAACTTATGTACACCTGTGGTGAATTCATGTTGATGTATGGCAAAACCAATACAGTATTGTAAAGTAAAATAGTAATAATAATACATTTTAAAAAATAAATGCATAGTTGAAATGTTCAGGTCAATAGATATTTGCTTTTAAAAAGTAAATAAATCTGTCTGCAGGCTGTGGTCAAGTACTTTTAAAATATCTGTTAGTTGAAGAGGGCTGCAGAGGATGAGATGGTTAGATAATATTACCAACTCAAGGGACATGAATCTGAGCAAACTCCAGGAGACAGTGACAGACAAGGGAGCCTGGCATGCTGCAGTTCATGGAGTGCTAAAGAGTCAAACACAAGTTAGCAACTGAACAACAATATTTTTATATATCTAAAAGCAGAATTTAGAAATCTTAGAGAGTTTAAATATTTAGGAAACATAGTAAGACTAAATGCTTTTGAACTGTGGTGTTGGAGGAGACTCTTGAGAGTCCCTTGGACTGCAAGGAGATCCAACCAGTCCATTCTAAAGGAGATCTGTTCTTGGTGTTCATTGAAAGGTCTGATGTTGAAGCTGAAACTCCAATGCTTTGGCCATCTGATGGGAAGAGCTGACTCATTTGAAAAGACCCTAATGCTGGGAAAGATTGAAGGCAGGAGGAGAAGGGGACAACAGAGGATGAGATGGTTGGATGGCATCACCAACACAGTGGACATGGGTTTGGGTGGACTCGGAGTTGGTGATGGACAGGGAGCCTGGTGTGCTGCGGTTCATGGGATCACAAAGAGTCTGACACGACTGAGAGACTGAACAGAACTGAACTAAATAAGACTATGCCAATTTATCCATATATTTAGAACTTTTATGTAAAATATTAAGCAAGTATTAAAAATATTAAGACTGTTCGCTCTGCTAGTTTTCCTTACAGAACTCTACTCACAATAGTATCATTTTTAAAAAATACCATCCACGTGAAAGAACTGAACTTTTAATCCTAATAGTTTTGCTAGCTAACATTAATTAGAATAAGTGAATTATTTTAGCTATTGGTAAACAACCTTATTCATAGAAAAGTGCATTATTTTAGAACAGAGATTTAGATCCAATTTTTATTCTTCTGTTATACATTCTCTTTATTTTCTTTTTTACTGTGCTTTATTTTAAATTTCTGATTATATAATAGAATGTTTACATCACTGCTATTTCCCTAGAAAACATAAAAAAAATAATGCTTTTATTCTATGTGCTTATTTAATTTGTTTCAGTCATGTCCAACACTTCCTGACCCCATGGGCTGTAAGCTGCCAGGCTCCTCTGTCCATGGGATTCTCCAGGCAAGAATACTAGAGTGGGTTGCCATTTCCTTTCCAGGAGATCTTCCATACCCAGGGATCGAACCCAGATCTCCTGCATTGCAGGCAGATTCTTTACCATCTGAGCCATCAGAAAAGCTCTTTTCATTCCATATATATTTTTCTCAATTTTTAATTACATGTAACCAATTTATTGAATGAACTGCACTGAAAGATGAAAGCAGAAAGCAGTTTAGTATTTCTTGCTAATATTTCATTACATTTATTCTATGGATTCAATTTTGCCACTATGGGATAAAATCTTATACAAATTTCATTGCTGTTTTAGTCACTTACAGATAGCAAAAGAATATTTTACTTGTGCACATATAAAAATCCAAACCAGTATAATATCAAAGTTCCAAAATGTCATATGGTTTATTTTTGTCCTCCTTCAGATTAGGCTGAGAAACCTGCTCCGGGAG
Source organism: Madoqua kirkii (assembly GCA_006408675.1). Classification (NCBI taxonomy): domain Eukaryota; kingdom Metazoa; phylum Chordata; class Mammalia; order Artiodactyla; family Bovidae; genus Madoqua; species Madoqua kirkii. The sequence continues at coordinate 6,515 of SJYC01002516.1, forward strand.
AGTAGCATATGGTTGGTTTCTTCTCTCGTTCTCACTCCATTACCTTCTCGTTGCTGTTTTAGGCTCCCATACATTTGCTAGATCTATTTTAGGCACTCACAACTTTGATACACGAAGACTCTGGAGAGATGATAACAGTTAAGAGTTTACCTCAGTATGGGCTTAATCTGGTCATAGTGTCCATCGAGGGGAGATTCATCCACACACATTCTTCCTTTCATGTGTGTGTCTGTGAGTTCTTAGGAGATCCTTATTTCTTGGCTCTCTTAAGGACATGTGAGAATTCCTGAGATTCAAAGATTCCTCTCTTAGCTCTAGTTTCTGATTTTGCATCTCTGTTGAAATCACCTGACATGTTCAGAAAGCCTCTCAGATACAATCCCTCTGAAGAAATAAGTAATTCTTTTTCATGGGGTCTATCACTGACAGAGAAACCCTTCCAAAAGCAGCCACTTACCTTGTGCCATTTGAATTGACCAGTCATACTTTCTCACACTTAGACTTTTTAGGCATTGAAACAGACCATTTTGTGTGTCCCTCAAGAGTAAGAGATTAAAGCCAAGCTCTTTGAATATTTGTTTTCAAGCCTTCCTCATGTGATTGAATTTGAGTAGGCAGGGAGTCCTCCCGTTCTGGCTTTGTGATGGGAAGTGTGGAATGGAATGTACAACACGTCAACATCTCTCCAGGGAGAGGCAGGTAAGGCGGGAGGCTGACAGGATGCAGTCTGGTTTGTGGAATGTAAGCTAAGTTGCTGCAGCAGTGCCTGACTCATTGCAGCCCTGTGGACTGTAGCCCACCAGGCTGTTCTGTCCATGTGATTCTCTGGGCAAGAATACTGAAGTAGGCTTTGATGCCCTCCTCCATGGGATCTCGCCCACCAAGGATTGAACCAGTGTCTCTTATGTCTCCTGGTTGGCAGGAGAGTTCTTTACTGCTGATGCCGCCTAGGAAGCCCCACAGTATGTTTTGCCTCTGGGCAAATTTCCCGCAAGTAGTCTGGCACCTTGCTCTGAGAAATGAGAGAAACTGTTTATTACCTGATGTTCTCTGTCAGATTAACATCTGGTTCTTACAAAAATAGCCAATCATATATGTCATTATTGCACATATATATTTTCATGGGCTTTGTTATGAGCTTCTCTGATAGATCAGCTGGTATAGAATCATCTGCAATGCAGATCCCAGTTCGATTCCTGGGTCGGGAAGATCCACCAGAGAAAGGATAGACTACCCACTCCAGTATTCTTGGGCTTCCCTGGTGGCTCAGATGGTAAAGAATCCACCTGCAATGCAGAGGGCCTGGGTTCAGCCCCTGGGCTGGGAAGACCACCTGGAGAATGGAATGGCCACCCACTCCAGTATTCTTCCCTAGAAAATCTCATGGACAGAGGAGCCTAGCAGGCTACAGTCCACTGGGTTGCAATGAGTCGGACCTAACTAAACAACTTCTCACTCCAGTATTGTTGCCTGGAGAACTCCATGAGCAGAGGAGCTTGGTGAGCTGCAGTCCATAGGGTCAAAGAGATCAGATCTGAATCTTTCATTTTCACATATCTATTATATATTTATAACTTAGATCACAAATATTAATAAAAATCTCTTTTGACCACTCATCCCAGTAGGATCCACAAATACTGATGTCAGCTGTCCTCTAGTGCTAACCTTTCTAAATAATTTGTTACATATTTATTTGTATAAAGATGGTAATTAAATGTAAGCAATTTTAGTTTGCTTACAAATGTTATTATGTTATAAATTAGCATCTTAGGAAAATTATTACATTACTGTTCAAGTTTTATAAGATTTGTTCATATGTTTTATACAATCGTAGTATACAGATGCAATGCTGTGTTGTGCTTAGTTGTTCAGTCATGATTAACACTTTGTGACCCCATGGACTGCAGTCCTTTTCTTATCAACTAAGAAAATATTCCATGGTAATTAATATAATAATTTTAAAAATAAACTTAATATAACTAGCTAATAACCAAGTCTGAGAATAAAAGCAAAAAAATTCACTGAGGACAAGTCTGTGTTGTAGGTCAGGAGAACAAAAAGGGCACTAATGCCTTTATTTTGCCCATCTTTAAGGTTAATGTGACTCACTACAAGATACTGAACCGAACGTGATACTTGATTTTGCTAACTGATATTATCAAGTATCCACACATAGGCTCTCTGTTGCCAGTGTAAATAGGAAAAATTAACATAATAACATTGTTCACAAAATCTCTTTCTCTGTTATACAAAACCTAGATTTTGCTAAATTCCTAGGTACTTATAGTGCATAAATAGGATAACTTAAGTGTTAAGAATTGAGAGATACCCAAACTGTGATTTTCAATAGACATCCATTCAGATCAGTCACTCAGTCATCTCCGACTCTTTGCAACCCCCATGAACCTCAGCACCCAGGCCTCCCTGTCTATCACCAACTCCAGGAGTTTACCCAAACTCATGTCCGTTGAGTCAGTGGTGCTGTCAGCTGTCCAACCATCTCATCCTCTGTCGTCCCCTTCTCTTCCTGCCTTCAATCTTTCCCAGCATTAGGGTCTTTTCAAATGAGTCAGTTCTTTGCATCAGGTAGCCAAAGTATTGGAGTTTCAGCTTCAACATCAGTCCTTCCAATGAACCTTCAGGGCTGATTTCCTTTAGGAGGGAATGGTTGGATCTCCTTGCAGTCCAAGGGACTCTCTAGGGACATAGTTTTTGATAAAAGAAATGTTAAGTTGTAAAGAAAGACGGAAGGATGAGTCAGTGTCTGAAAAAAATTTTGGAGCATTTGGGTTGACGTTAGAAACCCTAGAGCATATACGTGGATGTTAAGTACAATAATACAACAAAAAATAAGAAGAAAGAATTATAATTTAGCTTGTGTTGAGAAGGGAATTACATCGTGCATTGGCAGGAATCTTAAAAAAATTAAATTAATTTCCTATTACATAAATATTTTCAGCTCTTTTAGAAATGTCAGATTTTTAGAAGTGTGTGAACCCTATGTCCAGACTAGTTACATAGAAACTAAATTTAAGATGGATTGTATTTTATATCTAGGGTATCTCAGGTAACGATAATGGTAAAGAATCTGCCTGCCAATGTAGGCAATGCAAGAGACGAAGTTTCGATCCCTGGGTTAGAAAGATCCCTGGAATAGGCAATGACAATCTGCTCCAGTATCTTTGTCTAGAAAATTCCATGGTCAGAGGAGCCTGATGGGCTATAGTTCATGGGGCCGCAGAGAGCCAGACGTGACTGAACAACTAAGTACACACATATTTTATCTTTATTTCATTCGTTCCTTTTTTCTCCATTTCTATATTTTTTTCTACATATGGAGAGCATTGTGTGCTTAAATCTATGTGAAATAAGCAGGAAAGATGGTAGATGGATAAATAAATCACCGTTCCCTTGTCTATAAACATTTGGCATTTATTCTATCAAATCATGATTTTTAGCAGTATTCATTTTCTAAATTAAAAACTCATTTTTTAAATTTTCATTTGTTACTAGGTGACAATTTTTAAAAGGAAACTTTGTGAAATCAACTCTCATTTAATGTTACTTTTCTGAGCCAATGAAGAACTTCTGCACATCAGATTTTAGACTGCTTTAACTATTCCCCAAAGTAATAATTGAAGAGGAACTGATTCAACCTGCCTTTTAAAGAAAGGAAAAAATAGTTAAGGTTCTTCTGGTCTGGATTTTTAAAGGTAAATGGTGAAATAGAGTTATAAAAGTTTCTAATTTTTGTCTTTGCTAAAGTGTGCAAAATTGAACCCCTCTTCAGCTGATTGTACATCATCTCTGGAAAACTTGTGTCCACTGGAAAGGCTTCTGTCCCTGTAAGATGCTTTAAGAACCCATCTGCTCCTTTATCTTCAAATAACAATCAAGAGTTAAGTAGATTATTATCTCAGCCTGATTCTTGCTGTATTTCCAGTCCTCAAACTTGAACCATTTTGGCTTTAGGTTTTAGAGCCAAAACACCAAGATGATCAATCTGTTTATAACACAGATAATACTCTTGGCTACCTCATGAACCATAGCTTGCCAGGCTTCTTAGTCCATGGAATTCTCCAGGCAAGAATACTGGAGTGCATTGCCATTTCCTTCTCCAGGGCACTTTCCTGACCAGAGATTGAATCCAGGTCTCCTGCACTGCAGTCAGATTCTATATAATCTGAGTCACCAGGAAAGCCCATTTACAACACAGAATAAATAAAAAAATGCGGTACAATAAGTATCATAATTTCTTAAATGCAACTAAATATAAATTAGTTAATTGGCTATCAACCTACATAATTAAAAGCTATATATAAATTCATATCATATCATACTTAAATTAGTCTGTTGTATCAATAACTATATTCCCATGTTTCTGAAAGCATACTGAATTTAATCATTTGCATTTTATAAGATTTGCATTCATTATAAAGGATTAAGGATACTTTATTTTGTATTCTTGATAAATACTTAGAGAAACATTCAGTTCAGTTCAGTCACTCAGTAATGTCTGACTCTTTGAGACCCCATGAATCGCAGCAGGCCAGGCTTCCATGTCCATCACCAACTCCCAGAGTTCACTCAGACTCACGTCCATCAAGTCAGTGATGCCATCCAAACATCTTATCTTCTGTTGTCGCCTTCTCCTCTTGCCCTCAATGCCTCCCAGCATCAGAGTCTTTTCCAGTGAGTCAGCTCTTCTCATGAGGTGGCCAAAGTACTGGAGTTTCAGCTTTAGCATCATTCCTTCCAAAGAACACCCAGGATTGATCTCCTTCAGAATGGATTGGTTGGATCTCCTGGCAATCCAAGGGACTCTGAAGACTCTTCTTCAACACCACAGTTTAAAAGCATCAGTTCTTTGGTGCTCAGCTTTCTTCATAGCCCAACTCTCACATCCACACATGACCACAGGAAACACCATAGCCTTGACTAGACAGACCTTAGTCGGCAAAGTAATGACTCTGCTTTTGAATATGCTATCTAGGTTGGTCATAACTTTTCTTCCAAGGAGTAAGCGTCTTTTAATTTCATGGCTGCAATTGCCATCTGCAGTGATTTTGGAGCCCCCCAAAATAAAGTCTGACACTGTTTCTACTGTGTCCCCATCTATTTCCCATGAAGTGATGGGACCAGATGCCATGATCTTTGTTTTCTGAATGTTGAGCTTTAAGCCA
>SJYC01002519.1:0-17105 GCA_006408675.1 Madoqua kirkii
AATGGACTGGTTGGATCTCCTTTCAGTCCAAGGGACTCTCAAGAGTCTTCTCCAACACCACAGTTCAAAAGCTTCAGTTTTTCAGCACTCAGCTTTCTTCACAGTCCAATTCTCACATCCATACATGACTACTGGAAAAACCATAGCCTTGACTAGACGGACCTTAGTCGGCAAGGTAATATCTCTGCTTTTGAATATGGTATCTAGGTTGGTTGTATATATACACATATATAAATAATCACATCTTCTGTATCCATTCATCTGTTGATGGACAGATTTAGATAGTTTAGATTGTTTCCATGTCTTGGCTATTGTAAATAGTGCTACTATGAACATTGAGTGCATGTATCTTTTTGAACTAGAGTTTTCTCCAAATAAATAGAGCCCACATCTTAACTGCTATGGGGGATTATCTATATTTAATTCATTATAGTAATCATTTCTAAATCTTGATTATGCTCAAATGCTTTTAAAGTACTTGAATGGAAAAATGCATTCTACTGATCTATTTAGAAATAAAAAATTGCAAATTAATATAATTATTGTTAAGACTTGATTCTGATATCATCTGCAATGTTAAAAATGTAAATTTAGCCATGGATATTCCTGTAAATGTGCTTGGTCATGTTATTCATATCTTCTATGTCTTTGATGATTTATTGTCTGGTTGATCAAATAGACTTATTATGTCCCTCCAGTAAAATTTTATTTTAGATATTGCATATTTTGAGTTATAGGATTTCTTTTAACATTTTTAAAATTATTTTTTATTATTTATTTTTTTCTGCTACTGCAATTTCCTATGCATCATTCATTGACAGCATATTTTACTCTACTTCTTTGAGAGAATTATAATAGCTTCTTAAAATCTTTGCCTGCTAGTTCCAATACTTGGGTAATTTTGAGGTTGCTCATATTTGATATTTTTTCTTTTGAGAATGTGTCCTAATTCATTCCTCCCCCTCCCCATTCCTCCTTTGGTAACCATAATTTTGTTTTCTATGTTTGTGAGTCTTTTTCTGCTTTGGAGATAAGTCCATTTGTGTGTTTTCCCCGCCTTAGGTTCTACATATAAATAATACCATATAATAGTTGTCTTTGTCTGCCTTAAATGTCTATCAACAGATGAATGGATAAAGAAGATGTGGTATGGATGGGTGTGTGTGTGTGTGTGTGTATATATATATATATGTAGCAGAATATTCAGTTCAGTTCAGTTCCGTCGCTCAGTCGTGTCTGACTCTTTGCGACCCCATGAACCACAGCACGCCAGGCCTCCCTGTCCATCACCAATGCCTGGAGTTCACTCAGACTCACTATTACTCAGCCATAAAAAAGGATGAGACAAAGCCATTTACAGGAAACTAGAGATTGCCAGGTGGCTTAGTGGTCAAGAATCCACGTGCCAGTGCTGGACATGCAGTTTTGATCCCTGCATTGGGAAGATCCCCTGGAAAAGAGAATGGCAACCTGCTCCAGTATTCTTGCTTGGGAATTCCCTTGGACAGAGGAGCCTGGCAGGCTACAATCCATAGGGTGGCAAAAGAGTCAGACACCTCTTAGCAACTAAAACAACAGATATTATCATACTAAGTGAAGTAAGCCAGACAGGGTAAATTTGTCTATTTATTTTTTATTTTTGACACATGCAATGACTATGGCCACACTCAGTGCCACTGCTTGGATTCATGCTAAAGCACCAACAGGTTTACCCACCATTGCTTTTGCACAGGGAGTGCAAATATCAATAGCATAAAAATGGCAAATGACAAGGGACATTTTGGTATTGTTGTGAAAGTAGGTTTAACTTCATTGACATTCTGAAAGGAACACAAGGACCCCTAGGGGTCTCTTGAGTATACAGCTTGAAAACTGCTATTCTAAGCCATAGAAGGAGCTACCAACATTGTTTGTTTCTTTTGTTTGTTTGTTTATTTGTTTTTTGTTTTGTTTTTAAGTTAAGGATAAACTAGATGTTTGAAGAGATTCCCAGATCTGTGTGTCCACACAATAATAAGAAAAAGAATCAGGATTTCTTTGATGATTAGTATCCCAAGGATCATTAACACTTGGAAAATGATGTAAACATGTCAAATAATTATAATATAATATCCCTCATATTAACTTTAAGTTTTGTAAAATTCCATTAATAAGACTTGAGTCTTAGGTGTGTTCTGAAGCAAAATATTGGACTAAAAAATACAAATAAATGAGAACTGATTTTAAAAGTTATGTCAGTTATGAAAAGCATTTCCTTAAAATGTGAATAATTTTTCTCTTATCTACAAATATATCCTGAAATGTATGATGAGAATTTTCTGATTATCAGCGAATCATGGAACTTCAAGGTTGGAAATAGCTTTCAAGGTTATCATGTACAAACAACTCTAAATTTCCAGAGTCAGGATATGCTTTTCCATCCACATGAAGTTTCCTGTTAGTATTTGGACAGATTTTGTGATGATAACCTCATCAGCTTAAGGTATTTGGTTAAATCTCTGGTATCTATTTCCCAGTTGTATTCTTGTTTCATTGTTTATTTACATAGTGAATACATTCCTAACACTGCCTTCATTCTGCTCATCTTAATCATGGAAAGATCTTGGACCACGATCTCCCTGGATTCGAGTCAAGGGGTCTCTAAATCTGATTTTTAGAAGTCAATTCTAAGAAGCTTTTTACCTTCTAAATTTTCTTTAGGTGTATTCTTCAGCTCACTGGTTGGGAGTCTAAAATCAGGTATTCTGAGTATATGATTGGCCCAGAAAACTGATTTTGATTTAAAATGCTTTAATAATAACAATCTTACACAAAAGAGTGCATGTTTTATTATCCTTCCATTTAAGTCAAAGGAAATTTCACAGCCAGCATTAATAGTATTTTCTAAAGCAAGCTACAAATTCATGACATTTTCAAAAGTGGAACAATATGATATTCACTGTTCTAGGAAAACATACTAAGATTGATGTCACCAAGGCACCAATATTCCCTTACGTCAGAACCCTTTTGAACACTATGTGTGAGACTGTAGCTGTCATTTTTATCTTTCAGTTAAAAGGTTACAAGTTTTCAAGGTTTAAAAAATAATCAAAAGACCTCATAAAATATTTTCAGGTAATGTAGAGCAATAGCAGTCTGACTTCTGTTAAAAATGAATTATTCTCACAGCAAACAATATTAACACAAAGAATCTTTTCATATCTTATGAGTCCAAGAAAGCCCAACATGCCAAGAGTTTAAAATCAGCACAAGAAGAATTCAGAAATATTATAGTGGATTAAATATAGGCCTTTTCCAAATAGCCTGAAACAGAAATACCACTTTGTCTAAAATAATGTTCTGAACTGTTTGTGTCAGGGAACACAATTTAAAATTAGAGCAAAACTCAACATTCAGAAAACTAAGATGATGGCATCTGGTCCCATCAGTTCAGTTCAGTTCAATCGCTCAGTTGTGTCTGACTCTTTGCGATCTCATGAATCACAGCACTCCAGGCCTCCCTGTCCATCACCAACTCCTGAAGTTCACTCAGACTCACGTTCATGGAGTCAGTGATGCCATCCAGCCATCTCATCCTCTGTCGTCCCCTTCTCCTCCTGCCCCCAATCCCTCCCAGCATCAGAGTCTTTTCCATTGAGTCAACTCTTCACATGAGGTGGCCAAAGTACTGGAGTTTCAGCTTTAGCATCATTCCTTCCAAAGAAATCCCAGGGCTGATCTCCTTCAGAATGGACTGGTTGGATCTCCTTGCAGTCCAAGGAACTCTCAAGAGTCTTCTCCAGCACCACAGTTCAAAAGCATCAATTCTTTGGCACTCAGCCTTCTTCACAGTCCAACTCTCACATCCATACATGACTACTGGAAAACCCATAGCCTTGACTAGATGGACTTAGTCAGCAAAGTAATGTCTCTGCTTTTGAATATGCTATCTAGATTGGTCATAACTTTTCTTCCAAGGAGTAAGCGTCTTTTAATTTCATGGCGACAGTCCCCATCTGCAGTCCCATCACTTCATGGCAAATAGATGGGGAAACAAAGGAAACAGTGAGAGTCTTTATTTTTTTAAGCTCTGAAATTACTGTAGATGGTGACTGCAGCCATGAAATTAAAAGATGCTTACTCCTTGGAGTAATAATAATAAGCATCTCTGCATATTAATAAGCAGAGATATTACTTTGCCAACAAAGTCCCACCTAGTTAAAGCTATGGTTTTTCCAGTAGTCACATATGGATGTGAGAGTTGGACTATAAAGAAAGCTGAGAGACAAAGAATTGATGCTTTTGAACTGTGGTGTTGGAGAAGACTCTTGAGAGTCCCTTGGACTCCATGGAGCTCCAACCAGTCCATCCTAAAAGAGATCAGCCATGAATATTTATTGAATGGACTGATGCTGAAGCTGAAATTCCAATACTTTGGTCACTTGATGTGAAGAACAAATTCATTTGAAAAAACTCTGATGCAGGGAAAGATTGAAGGTAAGAGAAGAAGGGATGACAGAGGATAAGATGGTTGGATGGCATCACCAACTCAATGGATGTGAGTCTGAGTCAACTCCAGGAGTTGGTGATGGATAGGGAGGCCTGGTATGCTGCAGTCCATGGGGTCACAAATAGTTAGACATGTCTGAGATACTGAAGTGAACTGATACAATAAAAACTACTTTGATATATTAAATTGGCATTATATGCAACTTATTGGCTTCTAGATTTAACTAATGACAACTACTCTTCTTATCTGTTTTCTATAATGTCTTTCTTATATTCTCACATCTGTCTTGCATGAAAGTATTAGATGTTGAGCCTGAGATTCAGCAGGCCTTGCTGAGGGAAGAAATGAGACAGTGAAATAAATAATTATGCTATCTTGCCTTCGCTACCCTGTGAGGTTATCTGGTTTTAGGTTATCCCAACAATTTCCTGTTCCATACAGGATGAGCTATGAATGTGAATGCACATCATGAGAAAATCTGGGCTATATGAGTTACAGGCTGCAATCAAGATAGGCAGGAGAAACATCAACAACCTCAGATATGTGGATGTTACCACTCTAATGGTAGAAAGCGAAGAGGAACTAAAGAGCTCTTGATGAGAGTGAAGGAAGAGAGTGAAAGGTCCAGCTTAAGACCAAATATTAAACACACACACACACAAAAACTAATATCATGGCATCCAGCTCCATTACTGCATGGCAAATAGAAGGGGAAATGGTGGAAATAGTGACAGATTTTCTCTTCTTGGGCTACAAAATTACTGCAGATGGTAACTGCAGCCATGAAATCAGAAGACGATTGTTTCTTGGCAGGAAAGAGATGACAAACTTAGACACTGTGTTGAAAAGCAGAGACATTTATCTGTCGACAAAGGTCCATATAGTCAAGGCTATGTTCTTCCCAGTGGTCACATACCATTGTGAAAGCTGGACCGTAAAGAAGGCAGAATGCTAAGGAATTGGTGCCTTTAAACTGTGATGCTGGAGAATACCCCTGAAGGTCCCTTGGACAGCAAGGAGATCAAATCAGTCAGTCTTAAGGGAGATCACCTCTGAATATTCCTTGGAAGGACTGATGCTGAAGCTGAAGCTTCAGTATTTTGGTCATCTGATGTGAACACACAACTCATTGGAAAAGTCCCTGATGCTGGGAAAGATTGAGGGCAGAAGGAGAGTAGGGCATCAGAGGATGAGATGGCTGGATGGCATCACCAATACAATAAACATAAACTGGGCAAAATTCAGGAGATGGTGAGGGATAGGGAAACCTGGCGTGCTGCAGTCCATGGGGTCATGAAGAATCAAACATGGCTGGTCAACTGAAGAACAACAAAGTGAATGTGAAAATGTCCACAGATGTGGTCTAGAGGAGATTTTTACATTTTTAATTTATTTTATTAGAAAATTAACTATTAAATTATTATTAATTATGGCTAATGCTTATTTTAGGAAATGAATGGGGCTGCTGCTGCTGCTGCTAAGTCATTTCAGTCTGTCCGACTCTGTGTGACCCCACAAACGGCAGCCCACTGGGCCCCCCGTCCCTAGGATTCTCCAGGCAAGAACACTGGAGTGGGCTGCCATTTCCTTCTCCAATGCAGGAAAGTGAAAAGTGAAAGTGAAGTCACTCAGTTGTGTCTGACCCTCAGTGACCCCAGGGACTGCAGCTTTCCAGGCTACTCCATCCATGGGATTTTCCAGACAAGAGTACTGGAGTGGGGTGCCATTGCCTTCTCCATGCATGGGGCTAGGGTTCTGGATTCATCATTCTTTCTCAATATAGAATTATGTCTCTATGAGACCACAGAAGGAATTCAGATTCTCTGGAATATTTTGAGCTAAGGTTTTCCAGATAAAATATAGATAAATTTAAACTTCAGTATAAAACACAGTTAAACTAATATTTCAGATGAATATATTTTCAGTATGAAAGTTAAATTAGCATTTCAGATAAAGAGAGATTTTTCTTTTGGTAGAAGTAGGTCCCAAATATTACATAGGATATATATATACTGAAAGTGAATGTGTTGGTCGCTCAGTTGTGGCCAACTCTTTGCAGACTGTAGTCTGCCAAGCTCCTCTGTCTTTGGAATTCTTCAGGTAAGAATATTGGAGTGGGTTGTCTTTCTCTTCTCCAGGGGATCTTCCCAACTGAGGGTTCAAACCCGAGTCTTCTGCATTGTAGACAGATTCTTTATCATCTGAGCCACCAGGGAAGCCCATACAAACACTAAGTAAACATTATTTGCTGTTTATCTGGAATTCTAATTTTACTGGGTGTCCCCCTTTTTCCTCTTAAATCTAGCTAACCCATTTTGGGTTGAGGATGTCTCCATGCTGAACTGGATCTTGGTTGAGTCCCTGGGGAGAGTGGTAAGATCTAGCAAGTGATGGAAAGCATATTACATGGACACACTGGAGGATGACTATTGCCTACTGGTGTTAAGCTTGATATTTACTGAAAATTAAATTTGAGGTTTTTATAGCATACCACCTGGCACTTCACTCAAATTTATTATTAAAAATAGGATGACCAATTAATAATGCCAAATATTTATTTGAAATAGAACAACTTTGGCTGAAGAATTTGAGATTTTTGTGGTCATGTTGAGCCCTAGTGGGGAGAATATGATGTGTATATAGTCAGAATAAGATTTTGGAATATGGCAGTCAAGCTTCTTATCATTTTCTGAGTCTTGACCTCTAGGTCTATAAATAAGGATATTTAAGTCTCATTGATAAAAGAATGGTGAGTTGAAAATGAGTTAATACAGATGGAAAATTTGTAATGGGAACTCTGATGTTAAGTGTTAAACCCTATTATTGAACTAAGTTTCTGTGCTAGATGGAAAATTGGACCTCTAAGTTTTCTCTTCTCAGAGCTTTTCCTGCAACACCTCAACCTGACTGATTTCAAGATATCTTTTATCTTCAAAACCATAGTAATATTATTGAAGTCTCACTGCATAGTGGAGGGGGCTGCTTGGGGTTACTGAGGATCAGAAATTGTGTGATAGTTGGTGGTTTGGGGAAATTACTCTGATACTCAGGGGTGTCAATGACCTGATGCAGTGATGTGAAAAATTGGCCCTCATTTTAATTTAATGAGAGAGCCTTAGTCTACTTGTGCAAAAAATGTTTTGTGCTTCACTGACCCACATCCTGGGCTTCCCTGGTGGCTTAGAGGTTAAAGCGCCTGCCTGACCCACATACTTAGCTTGTATCAGTTTCATCTTCTCATTGAAATAGAATGGAAAGAGACGATGAGCAATTGTTGTAGAGTAGTCTTTTAACAAGTTTTTATCATTATTTAGGTACAGGAAGACCAATACATCAGTAGACAACTGCTATTGAAAAGGTAGTTTGTTATACCCACAGATCCCAAGAGAAGGGACCATGCCATGGGGGCTAGGTCAGGAAGCACTGTGTTTGGTTAGGAGATACAAGGAGAGGAGGAGCTGTAGGAAAGAGCCTTTATTGTGGTTTCCATGAGAAAGAATGGATGGAGTAGGGCAAGCAGGTTTAGGATTGGCCAGCTTAAATAATTTCGGTGGACTCTGGGTTATATGAGCTGTCCCTGGCTGTCTAGCACAAGGCCCTGGGGTGATGGGCAGTTGGATAGTGGCCCAGAGTATATTTGCCCCATAAAGCAGATGGTTGGGAATATGGGCTCTGGATTGGCTGATTTGCATTTGGAAAGTGCACACAGGGACACATTGTCTACCATCTCTAGGAATTCACTGATCTAGGAGGGGCAGTCTCTCCAGGGTCAGCAAGGCCTCAGATGTTAAATCATTGTTGTTATTCAGTCACTAATTCATGTCCAACTTTGCAAGCCCATGGACTATATACAGTCCACCAGGCTCCTCTGTCCATGAAATTTCCCAGGAAATAATACTGGAGTGGGTTGCCATTTCCTTCTCCAGTGGATCTTCTGGACCCAGGGATTGAAACTGCATCTCCTGAGACTACTTCATTGCAGGCAGATTCTTTACCACTGAGCCATAGGGGAAGCCCGTGGGCTGTGATCCACCATTAAAGCATTAGAATACAGAACAGATATTTTCAGGGGGCTTTCCTGGTTGTCCAGTGGTTACGACTCACTCTCAGGGCAGGGAGATGGGTTAGATCCTGGTCAGGAAATTAAGATCCCACGTGCCTTGCCATGCAGTGTGGCTTAAAAACGAATTGGAATACAGAAAATATGACATGATTAATATACGGAGAAAGCTTGGAGGTTGACACCATTGTTACAAATCTTGGTTCTGCTTGATTTTAAAATATTTTTTTTTAAAAGAGAGCTTATCTTTTGAGGTAAATCCAATTTATAGAGGTCTGTAATTTGTTTTGAAATTATCTAGAGTGGAGTGGGAAATAGGTGTAGGAAATGTATTTAGACTCCATTTTTTTTTCTAAAAATAATCTAAGATGATTCTATGCCAGTAAATGGTTGTACAATGTTTCAGTAAGTTACATTAGCTTTATGAGTCTCATTTTCATCACCTCTAGGATAGGAATAGTAATACTTCTCTCATAGATAATGTACTGGAGAAATCTAAAATAAGGACAAAATTAATATTATTAATAGTGTGGTATCTGGCAATGTATTGTATCTTAATGTTTGATATGCCTGGCTATGAACTAAGGTGAACATAAATAGTCTGTTTCAACAAGTATCTATTTCAGAAACAGAATTGTGGTTTTGGTCCCTGATAATTATAGTATGTGTTTTCATTTTCATAAGGATCTTGTTTCCAAAGTGGTGATACCTAAACTTTTTAACTAACAAGTTCACCTTGTTTAGTTATAGTATCAGGTTTTCATTTCAAACTCTTTGCTCTCTATCTTTCAAAACATGTAAATATGCATTCTTGATTAATCATGTATTTTTCTATGAGAAACCACAGATCCTAAAATGTATACTGCTGATATGGAGTTTTATATAGGAAAGATTTTCTAGGGTTGAAGAAGAAATAGCCTAATAGAAAAATTAGCCAGCTAGAAAGAAATAACATGGACTCCTTTCAGTGTGAAACATTTTTTTGAGGATCAGCAGGGGGCACTAAGCTTCCACAGGAGAAATATATCCCTCTGGCATTCATAAATTATTTTTCTTTTGCTTTAACTCCAAACTGATAACACCATAAACTCTGTCCTTTTTTATCTTTATTATAGCCGATAATGTATCTTTTCTTTTTAACCCTCAAGGTATAGGTGCATGCAAAAATTTAACTGCCAATTTAAAAAAAAACGCTCTGATTAACTCATCTGCATGCTGGTTTACGCCTTATTCAACATTCAAATGCGTCCTATTTTCCTCTCTTTGACAAACATGAAGTAATTAGGATTTTTCACATACAAGTGATTACCTAATAAATGACCTTCTGCAGGCAGCTCCATAAAATGGAGCAAAAAGGATATTTACTACAAGTGGTGGCCAAGAAGGAAGGTACAGGGACAAGACAAGCTCTGCATAACCAACAGCTTCTTCAGCTCCAGGAATAATGAAGGCACTTACTGGACTAGCAGATTTGCACCAAAAATAATTATAAACCTGACAAGACACAAACTATAAACACAAATTATGATTGGCTATTGCAACAGTTCATTAATTCTGTGACAGTCCAAGGGTAAGGTAATAATGTGTATGTTCACATGGGACATCGGCAAGTAAAAAAAAAAAATCAGTATAAAGTTGGGAAGAAAGAAAAGAAAACTGATCAATTTTTATATACCTTCTCTGATTCTGGTATGTTAAAAGGATGAGAAAAAGTTTGAACTCTAAGTGGAATATCTTTGAAGTATGTTTTTGCAAAGACGTAATATCTTTTTCTAAGACAAATTGCTTCAGGGTTCTTGGGATGGAATATTGGCCACGTATTTCTGCCTGTATCTTTAATTTATGCTTATTAACTACATAAAAATATAGACTTAGCTTTGGGTTATATTGACCATAACTTTAGACAACTTATAGATTTCTAGTAAATGATCTTAGATCATAGAACTTTTCAGCTGAGAGAAGCTTTGTTGATTATCTCAGTCAGTCCTTTAATTTTATAAATGAGAAATCTATAGCACAGAAAGATCACTCAGAAAGCATTATCAACTGAAGCGAACTAACCACTCTGGTCACTGGACTGGCAGTAAAGTTCCTGACTCTAATCCAGTCTCTGCTGTGCTGTCCTTCCATTTGAAGTGTAACCTATTTGCTCACAGCTTTTATGTAAACTATGTTTATATACATGTGCTGTGTGCTCAATTGCTCAGTCTTGTCCAAATCCTTGAGACACCATGGACAAGTTTTCCAGGCAAGAATATTGGAGTAAGTTGCCATTTCCTCCTCCAGGGGATCTCCCTGACCCAGGGATCAAACTCATGTCTCCTGCATCTCTTGCACTGGCAGTGGATTCTTTACCACTGAGCCACCTGGGAAGTCCTGTCTATGTACAAAGTTATGTTATCTATAACATATCAAAACAGTTATATGTACAGCAAACGGTGTAACAGTTAGTGTGCAAGTTACTTTGTGTGTGAGTGCTTAGCTACTCAGTCATGTCAACTCTTTCTGACCCCATGGACTGTAGGCTGCCAGGTTCCTCTGTCTACGGGGATTCTCCAGACAAGAATACTGGAGTGGGTTGCCATGCCCTCCTCCAGGGAATCTTCCCAACCCAGGGATTGAACCCGGGTCTCCCGCACTGCAGGCAGATTCTTTACCATCTGAGCCACCAGGGAAGCCCAAGAATACTGGACTTGGTAGCCTATCTCTTCTCCAGGGAAGCTTCCTGACCCAGGAATCAATTGGGGTCTCCTGAATTGCAGGTGGATTCTTTACCAGCTGAGCTACCAGGCAAATCCTATATAACAATTAGATAATTGCCATTATGTATTAAGGGCTTCCCTGGTGCCTCAGACAGTAAAGCATCTGCCTGCAATGAGGGAGACCCAGGTTCAAACCCTGGGTTGGGAAGATTCTCTGGAGAAGGAAATGGCAGCCCACTCCAGTATTTTTGCCTGGAAAATTCCATGGACGGAGAAGCCTAGTAGGCTACAGTCCATGGGGTTGCAAAGAGTCAGACATGACTGAGTTTACTTTCACTTCACTAATGAGTATATATATTATAGCATACTTGTATATTACATTAAATATATGTATAATATCATGTATTATACATGCACACAATATGTAATATTGTGTATGTGTGCTATTTTGTTCTTAACAATTTGATAGGAATGTGATCTTAAGGTAAAACAGGTTGATTCCATGTGCATTTGGTAAATGTCCCTGGACCTCTTAAGTGGAAACTACTTTAGATTATAAGAACGAATGTCCTGGACCATTAAGGAGAGGTCCAAAGGAATGAGCAGGCCATTTATGCTTTTCCAGTTGATCCAGTTAATGGTCTGTTCCAGAGATTTCACAGGAGAAAGAATAGATAAGACTCCCAGAATGGAAGAGATGCTTTTCAGTAAGACTATCATTCCAGACAAGACACCTGAGGATGGCGAAGTCAAAAAGGAGCACCTTAGCGCCACACTTGAAGCGTATCACTTCTCCATAATGTGCAGCTGGGAGCTGGGTGCCTTGCTTGCTTTGCTTGCTTCAGTCCATCCCCTCCCTCTTCTCAACATAATCAAATCATTTTTTATTATGCTCAGTATGTGATGACTCAGCGTGGCTGTGTTAGCTGCCAGTTGAAATGGTTTCTGCACATCTCATGCTGGTTCTTTTTTATTAACAAAGATGAAAATTTCAGGCTTCATTACAAGATTATACTCCTGATAGAATTAAAGACTGTTGATCCTTCCTAGGCAGCTTTCTTCCTGAGAACCATCACCCGGAAAACTAGAGCTTCCAGCCTTAATTTCTTCAGGAATGCATTTTTCTCTGCCCACAGGAGAAAAGCATCACAGTATATCACTGAACTTGGCAAAGAAGTAGTGTAAACATAAGTGAATTATCTATATTTGTAATAAATGAAAGCATATTACACAATAGGCTATCTCAAAATACCCATGAACTATACAACATTAACTGTGACTCTAAGCATATGGATAATTGAGATTTCTATGAAATAGTAAACAATGCCTTCCAACTTGATAAAACAATGATTTGCTTATTTCTTTTGGGTATTGAGGATGTAAGAAAACTTTCTTTTAAGTGGCCTTAAGATTGACTTCCTTCTCTCTTGTAGCAAACAAATCTTACAGAAACATTAAATCATTGTTTGCTTGTTTGTTTGTTTTTGCTTCATGAGTTGTCAGTACATTTTTGTCATGCTTATCAAGGAATTGAGGGGTTTGTGGCTAACAGATATAGACCCTAATGAAAGCAAAGGTACAAGATATTCATTTAACTGACAGGTTTGACTGAAGTAACACATTTCTTTGGACACCTTCTTTTTCATAATAGATTGAAGGAGAGAGTTGAATCTGAGAAAAGACAAGAGTTCATGCATGAAAATATGCTTGGAGAAGTTTTATTATTTCATGCAACTTGTTGAGCTGATAATCTCAATGAAGAATGTTAACCAAATATTTTTGTTTTTATTGATTTTTTTCCCCCTCAAATAGCTTAAAAGTGGACCTAAGAATCTCTATTAGATTGGAGAATTCTGACTGAATCTTCTCTGTGGGTCCTTTCCTGTCCTCCTTTTATTTCTGTTACAGGGGGAACAAATACATTAGGAAAGGGAAATTTGATCATTTCCCAATATATATACTCAGTGTATCACATGTGAAGTTAGAGTGGCCAAGCAGTTTGGCTCAAATCACAAGGTAGTGAGCTGAAGAAGCAAAATTTGAACTCAAATTTTGAACCTGATGTCAAAAAATCTGTGTATATTTCCCCATCTAACTTATACCTCCTTTCATGTCCAATTCAAAGAGCAATGAGTCCTTAAAAAAGTAGGAGAGTTTTACCAAATAAAAATTGCCTCCATTAAAATATATCTATATAGTATGTTTTGAAAAATTTCCCAAGATCCAAGATCACATTTCAAACAATCAACAGTATGGTATGAATTCACTTTAAAGATAATAGCATGGAGAGGGCTTTATTTTGCTTTTTCTTTTTTAAATATAGGTGTATATTTAATAAACTGATGGTATGCCAACTTATCTCCTGCCTTTTGGCTTTGTTCCTTGATTTGGTTTCTAGGCTCAGTTTCTCTGTCTGTTGTAAGTTAGTCAACAAAGTGCAGTTGGTTTTTTAAGAATGTGGACATAGAAAAAAAGGTTGTAGAGTAAGCTTTAAAATAATGATAGAGAGATGTGATTGTGTGTGTGTGTATGTGTGTGTGTGTTAGTTGCTCAGCCGTGTTGGACTGTTTTCGACCTCATGGACTGTAGCTTGCCAGGCTCCTCTGTCCTTGGGATTTCCCAGACAAGAAAATTGGAGTGGGTTGCCATTCCCTTCCCCAGGGGATTTTCCTAACCCAGGGATCGAACCCAGGTCTTCTGCACCTAGGCAGATTCTTTAGCATCTAAGCCACGAGGGAAGCCATATTTAAAATAATGATAGAGAGATGTGATTCATTTCAGTTCAGTCGCTCAGTCGTGTCTGACTCTTTGCGACCCCATAAATCGCAGCACGCCAGGCCTCCCTGTCCATCACCAACTCCTGGAGTTCACTCAGACTCACGTCCATAGAGTCAGTGATGCCATCCAGCCTCTGTCATCCCCTTCTCCTCCTGCCCCTAATCCCTCCCAGCATCAGAGTCTTTTCCAATGAGTTAACTCTTCTCATGAGGTGGCCATAGTACTGGAGTTTCAGCTTTAGCATCATTCCTTCCAAAGATGTGATTAGGTGATTGCAAAAGGGTTTCTAATTCTTCACTTCTTATATAATGTACTTTGCATTGAAGCTTCTCCCATCAAGAGGTAAAATCAAGTTCCCTATTCTTGGATCTAGGATAGCCTTGTGACTTGCTTTGGCCAAAAGAATGTGACAGAATTGAACTGCATCAGTTCTAGGGCTCTAGGCTTAAGCTTCAGGAGATATTGAAAGCTTGTGCTTGATCCCTGCCCCGCTGCTGTGTGGAAAGCTCAGACTGGATGGTGAGAGACAGATGGTCCAGTATCCTTGTTGTCCCAACCAGCAACCGACAGTGCACCAGGTATATGAATGAACACATCTTCGAGGATCCAGGCCACAGCTGAGCTGCTCATATCTAAATAAACCCACATAGTAGCAAAGAAGCATGACCAGGTTAGCACAACCACTCAGTCAACCTGCAGATTCATGAGCTATAGTAAGTGGTCATCAAATTAAGCCATTTAATTTCTGAGATTGTTTTTTACATAGCAATGTTGTCATTCAGTCTCTAAGTCCTATCCAATTCTTTGCGACCCCATGGACTGCAAAGTGTCAGGCTTCCCTGTCCTTCACTATCTCTCAGAGTTTGTTCAAACTTAGGTACACTGAGTCAGTGACGCCATCCAACCACCTTATCCTATGTGGCCCCCTTCTCCTCCTGCCCTCAGTCTTTCCCAGAATCAAGGTCTGTTCCAATGAGTTGACTCTTTGTATCAGGTGACCAAAGCCATAGCCAGCTGATAAAGAAGGCTAAGGAGCTGGGTAACTGAGCATTACCTAAGGAAGTAGAAGGGAGTGGAATATATTTTGGGAAGCATAATGGAGAAGCAGGGAAAAGAGACAGAATTAAGGACTGGAAACTGAGGACCAGGTGAACTGAAAATACAGCTCAGTTAGTGTGTGTGCGTTGCTAAATCTAAAGACTAAGATAGTTACAAATAAGTATGCATGCTTAAAATGACAAAAAAGTAATATCTAAGATTTAGTAAAACTTGTTGGGAAGATCCCCTGGAGAAGGAAATGGCAACTCACTCCAGTATTCTTGCCTGGAAAATTCCAAGGACAGAGGAGACTGGCAGGCTACAGCCCATGGGGTTGCAAAGAGTTAGAGATGACTGAGAGTGCATACACACACACACACACACACACACACACACAAATGTGTCAATAGATATCAGCACTAGACAAAAATATCTGGCTTTCTTTCCCAATGGAAGGAAAAAATTCACTCCTTACATGTTATTGGAATTTAAGTGGTCTGGTCTTAAGTTTCCTGCTATTTTCTGCCATCAATTGTTTGAAATGGTTGAATAAAGTAAATCATTTTGTTTTGGTGTATGAGCTTTATGTTGTAATTCTCTATGTAGCTGAAATGAGCAGTGGAAAATAGCCTTTCTGCAGAGTTGCTCTTTTAAAATATGCACCACCCTTCCAGACAGCAGGCTAATTTTCGAGTTCATCAGATGTGTATTTATATGGTGAATGTATCTGTCACATAAACATTTTGTCAATCACGCCTTCCTTCTGTTCTGACACAGTGTGTAGAGCACCATCAAAATGTGATGAATGTTGTGTTTGTTCCAAGTGAGGATTAATTATGGCAATGACAAGTGTGTTTCCAAAGCCACCCATTTTCTTTGACAATGCTTCATTAACAGAAGCAATTGTTGATGCTTCAAATAAAAATTAAGTCCACAGTTTATTTAGCAAATCCTTTAGTTTGGCCCTTAAATAACTTTATCTTTTGAATGAAAATTTTGCCTAAATCAACTCAACATAAATAATTGTCATAAGTCTAAGTTCAGAAACTGATCAACATGAGGAAAATAATCATAAGTTCAGGGAGAAAACTATTTATTTTATGTCTCTTCTGTGTCCTTCAAGACTGATTAAAAAATTATAATGACATAAAGATCACTTAAGAATATAGGGGTCACTGAAAAGGATTTGAAGAAAATTTTGCTAGTAGATTTGATCCATGAAAATTTGAATAGAAATAATGATAAATTAGAATATTTGATATGTTTGCTGTATGATATTTTAGAACGCCTAAGATATATAGAGCGTTTCCTTTGAATTTATTTCCTTAAGAACTTATTAGGATTTCCTCGACAGCTCAGTTAGTAAAGAATCTGCTTGCAATACAGGAGATTCCAGTTCGATTCCTGAGTCAGGAAGATTCACTGGAGAAGGGATAGGCTATCCACTCTAGTATTCTTGGGCTTCCCTTGGGGTTCAGCTGGTAAAGAGTCTGTATGCAATGTGGGAGACCTGGGTTTGATCCCTGGGTTGGGAAGATCCCCTGAAGAAGGGAACAGCTACCCACTTCAGTATCCTTGCCTGGAAAATTCCATGGATTCTATAGTCCATGGGGTCACAAAGACTTGAACACGATTGAGTCACTTTCACTTTTAAGTACTTATTAATACATGGTCCTGAGGGATATATTATTGTAAAGAGGATAACATGTAACATGACTGGATATAAATATAATCGAACAAGTTCCCTGAAGATGATAAATACTCAAACATGGCAGTTTAAAAACAGCCTAGTATGACTAATGAAAGTTAAATCATATCCTCAAAGATCTCAGTGTAAAATGGCTGTACAGGAACTTCCCTGATGGTCCAGTAGTTAAGACTACACTTTCCAAGCAAAGGATGTATGTTCAATACCTGGTTGGGAAGCAAAAATCTCACATTACTTATGGCCAAAAAATCTAAAACAAAACAAAACATCAAACAGAAACAAAGTTGTAACAAGTTCAATAAAGACTTTAAAAAAGGTCTACATCTAAAA
>SJYC01002520.1:0-17531 GCA_006408675.1 Madoqua kirkii
CATGGATGTAAGAGCCTGGTAAGTTACAGTCCACGGTGTTGCAAAGAGTGGACACGACATACAGATACAAGATATCAAATACACTCAAGTGTAAATTGATAATCCACAAATAAGGCAGTGTGAAATGTATTATGGAGGCAGAGACACACAGTATGATGCCCTCTAAAAAGCATTCACAAATATATTACAAATCTGTCTCACTGCTCTATACCACATGTTTGTCACCAAAGCTTTTTTTCGGGGCAGAGAAAAACATATTTTATTATCAACTCTTTGAACAAGAAGAAAAGTCTGAAAAGCTGTCAGTTTAGTCACTGGAAATTAGGCTCCACTTAAAAAAAAATCAAGTGATATAGTCATACATCGCCAATACTTTTTTGTAAAAGAAAAATGAAAAGAAATAAAATGAATGCAATAAGGTATTCCTCAAACTTCTACTGTCTGAATAAAATTAGAAAAAATCAGTGCATTGTGGAAAACCCTGAGAAGTCTCCTATGTATGCCTGGAGATTTCCTGAAACCACTATTTCCTGAGAAATAAATGGGATGGTAACTATTGCTTATTTTTCTTAAACAAGGGGCACCAAGGCCTTTGTGTGCTCTCTGAAAACAGGCTGAATTACTACAACAGCAGAGGAAAACGTATACCGTCTGCTGACTGGTGATAAAAAGATCTCTGTTTAGAAATTGTGTCTGTTTGCTTTCTATTTTTATATAGAATAGGATAAAACCTGGTCTCTAAAGCTCCTTAGACTCCCAGGGTAGGTGAATCATCATGACCCATAACTCTTGCTTGTAATAAAGTGCAAAGAGGATTAAGACTAGCGTTTCCCTTCACTGGGAACTGCAGATAAATCCTCTGTTGCTTGCTCACCATCATCCATAAAATGGGCAAAGGCATCTTTGCAGCTTAGGTTGAATATCATCTCTGACTATTTCTTCCTTCAGATGACTGCTAGGCATTGTCCAGGCACTGTGTCTAGGTAAAATATGTAAAAATCAAAATGTATATTTGCCTTTTTGAGTCTTGAATTTCCAGTGGTCATGTACGGATGTGAGAGTTGGACTGTGAAGAAAGCTGAGCACCAAAGAATTGATGTTTTTGAACTGTGGTGTTGGAGAAGACTCTTGAGAGTCCCTTGGACTGCAAGGAGATCTAACCAGTCCATTCTGAAGGAAATCAGCCCTGGGATTTCTTTGGAAGGAATGATGCTAATGCCGAAACTCCAGTACTTTGGCCCACTTCATGTGAAGAGTTGACTCACTGGAAAAGACTCTGGTGCTGGGAGAGATTGGGGGCAGGAGGAGAAGGGGACGACAGAGGATGATGGCTTGATGGCATCACCGACTCGACGGATGTGCGTCTGGGTGAACTTTGGGAGTTGGTGATGGACAGCGAGGCCTGGAGTGCTGCAATTACTGGGGTCGCAAAGAGTCAGACATGACTGAACTGAACTGAACTGAAAAAGAATAAGAAGTATAATCTTGTCTGGATGGGTAAGATAGCTCAAGTTTGACAGATCAGTATTACACGAACTAATTTTAGGATTCCTGTCAAACACTTTAAAGATTGTGCAAAATTTTGTGTGTGTGTACTGTATTTTTATTTTTATTTTCCTGTGTAAAGGCCTAAATGTCAGTATATTTTAAGTGTATGTGAGATAGAAATAAATAAATACAAAATAAAGTAAGAACCACTGGTATAATGAAAAAGGTAGGCCAGCCGCAGAAGGAACCTGACACCATTAGCAAAAAGAAATATAGCAGTATGGCAGGAATGTACTTGATTGAAACCTATCTGTAAAAAACAAACTAAACCAAACCAAACACCACCCCCATACCAAAATATAATCCATGGCATATTCCCTATCTGAACAAAAACTGGGAAACTAGTTTGAAAAGTGAAATGCAATCATAACTTTTCAGTGTATATCTAACATTTTGCCTAGAAGAAGATTGACCTAAAAACTCAAAAATCTAT
Source organism: Madoqua kirkii (assembly GCA_006408675.1). NCBI lineage: Eukaryota > Metazoa > Chordata > Mammalia > Artiodactyla > Bovidae > Madoqua > Madoqua kirkii. Next base: position 1,982 of record SJYC01002520.1, read on the forward strand.
CTACAGAATGTTACATATGGCCATTACTTGATGATACCAACATAAAGATCATTCTCTCTTCGTGTCCATACTCACCAGGCAATATTGTAGCAATATGTCTTTCAGTGTAGATGCATACATCCATAGGTGCATACTGCTCAGTGGATAGGGGTATTTACTTTTGTTGGCAGTTGAACTTCTCAATGTAAATTCATAAATGGCATCTCATTTATATATCCTTCTATGAATTTGGTTAGTGACAGTCCATTCCAAGGGTGATATTTTCCTGTCTCAGTGTACTCCATCTGAAACACAAGGAGTATGTTCAGAATCTAAAAATTCATGTTAATGAGGTTTCCCTGAAAAACTTTTCTGCTTTCCAAAGAATGATGGTGTTGTGGAGAATAATTGTTCACCAAGAAAAGTCTTGTGAGTTGCTTCCTGAAAGTTTAAAAAAATGTATAAAACTTATAATTATGTCAGCTTCTCAGATTTTGAAGGGGCCTCAGACATTGAAAACGTTTTAAGAGATTAACTCATTGGATTAAAATTTGGAAACTATTCTCTATGTTTACTGATTTATCTTTCAATCAATAGAAAGTATTTAAGGTGTTTTGTTAAGGTTTTCTAAGGCTCTACGAATCCCTGAATATGTAGAAAATACTAGTTCAGTCAAATGCTTTCATGGTCCAGGAAATGCTCTATATCTGAAAAAAAGTTTCCTAGGTTATGAATGTTAATGACTAATGTGATTCTATCTAGGAAATTATGTGACTTACAAGGAAAGACTAGGGACAGTGAAAAGTAGGCCTGACATGGGAGTGGGCAGCCAGACATTGTGGTATTTGTAATTCAATAAGAGAACTAGGGGCCATATTATCCAGGCATTGTTATCTGATTTATGTTGGTAGTGGTCAATATACCATTTGAAAATTCTTGGGCTTCCTTGGTGGCTCAGAGGTAAAGAATCCGCTTGCCAGTGTGGGAGACTCATGTTTGATCCCTGGTCCAGGTTTGATCGATCCCAAGATTCCACATGCAGCAGAACAACTAAATCCACGTGCCACAATACTAAGCCTGAGCACTAGGGCCCAGGAGCCGCAACTACTGAGCCCACGTGCCTTAGAATCTGTGCTCTGCAACAAGAGAAGCCTCCACAGTGAGAGGCACCGCAGACAGACAGTGGCTCCCGTTGTCTGCAAGTAGAGAAAAACACACGCAGCAACAAAGACCCAGCACAGCCAATATATATATATATATAATTTGATACCACTGCTATTGACTCATAAAATTGTTGCAATATTTTTTTAAGTAAAAAGATTTACAGCAAATTTTAAATAGCTCTCCCAATATTTTAAACTGGTACTTAAGTCTCACAATGCATTTTTCATAATATATATAAGAACTGGCTACTTGCAATGATCTTTTTGTCTCTCCACATAGATAATCCATCTAATATAAGAGAGAAAAAAGATTCTCTAACATCTTTTTTTACGAACACACTTACGTAAAGTTTCTGGACATAAATGATCTGTCAGTTTCGGAGGGCCATCAGGAGAGAGGAATGTTTTGTACTGAATACATGCAAATGGGGTGGGGTGCCACTATATTGAAGTGGGAAAGTTAGTGTTATGTGTGCCCATGACTGGGAATTTCCTGATTACCTGTTTCATTCTGAAATCCTGTTCCATCTCATGCTTTACACATGGTGACACCAAGGACCTGGTGGGTAGCTGAGGAATGATTACCTCCTGAAATGAACAAAATAAGTGATGGGGAAATTATGGGCTAAAGAATTAGTACCTCCTGAAGTAAAGAACAACGAATGACTTATATACAATTAGAAAGAGATGGTGAATTATTCATTTATTATTTATTCAGATCTTGCATGAATATTGACTTGATATCTGGACTTTTTTTCTATACACTACTGCAGAACATTCAATCAATTACTTCAGAAATATGTATTGAGTTTTTACTATACAATGTGGTCATTTATCTTGGATTATAAACTTCTAGAAGACAGAGTCTAAGGAAATCCTCATAATGCAATGCTTATAACATCAGCACATCTAATTTTTCTAAAATTTTTAATTGAAGTATAGTTGATTTACAATGTTGTGTTAATCTGCTGTACAGAAAAGTGACTCAGTTACACACACGCATGCATTATTTTTTATATTCTTTACCATTATGCTTTATCACATGTAATTTTGTTTTGAGATGATGATTCTAATAATAGAAAATATTTAAAAATACTCTAAAATGAATGCTGAGACATGATATAAGAATGGAAGTGAAAAACAAAGCAACACACTTAGTTTTACGTTATCTTGTAGGAAAGGGAATGATTACCACTGTGGCAAGATCATGGAGAATAAAAATGCTTTCATCATCTTTAAAAGCTTAAGGATTTCCCTGGTGGCTCAGACGGTAAAGTGTCTGACTACAATGCGGGAGACCTGGGTTCGAGCCCTGGGTTGGGAAGATCCCCTGGAGAAGGAAATGGCAATCCACTCCAGTACTACTGCCTGGAAAATCCCATGGACAGAGGAGCCTGGTAGGCTACAGTCTATGGGGTCACAACGAGTCAGACACGAGTGAGTGACTTCACTTCACTATGATTTAAAATGTTGCATAACAACCATTATATGGCTATACCACAATTCACTTCATTTCTTTAGTGATCATCATACATCATACATTTATCTTGGTGTATCAATATTTACCAGTTTAAGCTTTAACTTAGTGTACATTCTCAGAAGCAGAGTTTTGAGTCAAAGTCCGTGATTAAAGTTATGGCTCTTTGGACATACCATCAAACTGATTTCTAGAAATATGCACCCCTGGTACTCAAACCAGCAGTGTATAGTGAGGGTGAACACAGACGTGAATGATTGAGAAGAGAAAAGAAAAGTTGCGCCTAGAATATACCTACGGCTCCAAGCACACTGCTTTCACACATACTGCATTATTTAAAGATCACAGCTACCTTGTGGAAAGTTTTGTGGCTGAAGTTATGACTTGAGAAAAAGCCTGGCTGATGCATAGATTTGGAAAAGGTGAAAAGAATGAGGAAGTGCCTTCCAGATGGCAGAAACTCCTGGAACAAGAAACTGTAAATAAATAGAGTTCTGTGGTCTTTGAGGTGAGCCTGAAATAACACCCCTGCTCCCTCAGTATATTCTGAACTGGTTAAAAATATGACAGTAGCAAAGCAAGGGGAACAAAAATGCTCCTTCTGTGGTCAAGGGTTTTCCAACGTGAAAATCCCCAAACTAGTCAGCAAAAATTAGCTTTCCTATTCCACACTACTTCACTTCGCTACAGCTTCAATTTGGAGCTGGGCCCTTTAAAGTCTAAGGCATGGATTAAGGAGAAATATGTGTGTTTACTGTAAGCAGGCTTGTTCATGAGGCAGGAGACAAGAATCTGAAAGCAGAGTCTAATGTCTCTTTCTAATCTCAGCAATGGTATTAATAAATTCTTCCTCACTGGGGAAAAGGAGTGAGTAAAAGGGTGAGGAAAGGCTGGGATACCTACAGCTACAAGTGTTTCCTCTCCAAGGAAGACAGAATCAGGAGAGGGGTTGAGAGGTTTACCTCTGACCAGAGGATCCTTGAGGAACATCGTGGAAACTGGCCCGGTTAAGGTTGATGTTAAGAAGACTACAAGGCTGAACTGTGGGTCATTTGAAGCGTCCTCTTGAGGTATCAGTTTTTGCCCTTGGGGAGCCTCTGGTGATTTCTAAGCTGCCAACACAAAGCACAATCTTTCTTTCTCTTTCATGCTGTAATGGTTCCTTTTGACTGTCTGGGTTGCTGAATTCCACGCCAATGAAGAAGATGAAAGGCCGTAACTAACCACTCCAGTTCATCTCGATCCTTCTTCCAGGTGGTCTTCTGTCTGCCACTATATTCTTTTGTGGGCCAAAAAGCAGCAACACAAAAATTGGCTGTGAAATAATCCCATTATGGAAATCATTCTGAAAATATGGCTCAAAGTTATGAATTGTCAGTGGTCAGATATAGGTAATAAAATTATTAATTTAATCTTTAGTGTGAAGTGGCAGGGTGCCTCTGGTGCCACATCACTGCTATTTTCTTACCACCCAGCCTCTCTCTCTGAGAAGAGAATTCTATGGACAATTCAGGGTGCCTTTCACACACAGTTCATTGATTAGGAGCATGGCTGATGGTTTCAGGATGGAACATTCCAGTAGGAGAAGGATGGTGGTTACAGAAATGAAGGGAAAGTGGTGTCCACTCTGAGTGTTTGGTTAAAGGAGAAAGCTGCTCCCAGCAGCAGTCAATGGCTTCACACGTGTGTCCCTTACAGAGTCAGGTGTAGGTTCTGTTCCAGTTTATGACCTTAATGACTGTAAACTGTCAAGACAAAATCTATATTGCCATGGATGACTACCTGTACTTTGAGGGTCTGTTATGACCTAAAAGTCACTACAGGCCTTGGTCTTTCCACATTCCCATAAATGATCAATACAATGCATTTTATAAGGACAGGACAGCTCAAATCAGGGAACAGAGTATTTGCCCCCACACACAGATTTAGAAATATTTTTGTAGAGTATATTTGAACAAAGTATTCTTTTCCAAGAGAGTAAAATGTTCTTTTTTTTTATTGCAGTATAGATTTACAACTTTGTGTTAGTCTCTAGTGCATAGCAGTGATTCAGTTATATACATATACATATATATATATGTATACATATTCCTTTTCATATTCTATTCCATTATTGTTTATTACAGCATATTCAAAATAGTTCCTTGTTATTTTATCTATTTTACATATAGTAGTTTGTATCTGCTAATCTCAAACTTAATTTATCCCTCTCCCATCTCCTTTTCTCTTAGGCAACCATTAGTTTGTTGTCTATGTCTGAGTCTGTTTCTGTTTAGTAATAAGTTCATTTGTGTTATAATTTCAATTCCACATATAAATAATATCATATGATATCTGTCTTTCTCTGTCCGACTTCACTTAGTACGGTAATCTCTAGGTCTATCCATGTTGCTGCAAACAGCATTGTTTCTAAGTTGTTCCTGTTTTAATACTTGGAGGTTTCTTAAAGTGGGAAGTGAAAGCCACTCCACTATCCTGTGAAGTTGTTCACGGTGCCTGTTACTCTCTGCGGCAGATGTGGGCAGCTCTGTGGAGCCCTGGGTCAGGAAGATCCTTTGGAGGAAGGCATGGCAACCCACTCCTGTGTTTTTGCCTGGAGAATCCCATGGACAGAGGAGGAGCCTGGCGGGGTACAGTCCACTGTGTCATAAAGAGTTGGACGGGACTGAGCGACTAACACCAACACACTGTGGAACCCCGGCTGGAGCTTCATTGAGCAAGGCCAGGGCTGTGGGTGTGGCTTACTCCCTGCTGTGCTCCAATGATGATTCCCATTTCTCCCCCACTTCCCCTGCGAATGTTCTGCAGTAGATGACAGGCTGCCTACATTTGGCACTTCCATAGTGTCATAGACACTCTTCCCACAGTAGTAGCTCATTCTACTGTTTTTCCAGCACTTTTAGGGTATACTCTTGGGCTTCAGCCCATATTTCCAGAGGTCCCTGAGCAATGACTACAGTCAGGGAACAGAGAAGGATTTGTGGTTTGCAAATACCATGTTCATAATTGGCCATAGACTGTATTTTCCTCCTCTCCCCCCTCCTCCTTATCCTGAAATAAATAACTGAACCACATTTCTTTTATGCCCAAAACATGGTTAGAGATAATTTTTGCAGATAAACTATGAGAGTGGCAGAGTTTGGGTGCACTATTTTAAAACGAGAAAGGGAAGATAGTATATGAATTTTTTAATCAGCTACTGCTCTTGAAATATTTCTTTCTATATTTGTAAAAGGAGATGCACTTAGTTACAAATGCCATCACTACATGATAAAGAAACCCAGTATATACCTTTAACTTGGTACTGGAACAGCTACACATCTGAAGTGTTAGTGTTTTTAGTTTTGTTTCACATAATGACATGGAGATAGTACTGACATCCGATCTTCACACTCCATCACACAAGAGAATTTGAAGTCCATTGAGCACTGAATTTTCCATTGTACTGCAATTACAGGAACACCTGTGCTACCTAACTGTGCACTGAGGCCCGTGAAATGCAGTGTTCCAGAGCTGTCAAAATGTCTCATTTCTTGCCTTTAATTCAGGGCTCTAATTGTGGTCAATCTGGTTATTATGTTATACTATGCTTCACTGATAGGCACACAGCAGAAAGGCTAATAATTTTAGATTAAATCCAGAGTGCTCTTGTAAGTATTCACCCAGGTCTGTGTACCTTTCTTTAAATAGAACTTGTGTTTGCAAAAGGAAAATTGGATTTTCTGTAATATTAAAATAATCCTTCAATCACGAAGATGCTTGAGAAGAACACGTTAATCTGGATTCAAATCCATGTTCTTGGATATCTCTTAGCTCTGAGGTCTGAGTTAGGTAGTTTAAGCTCTGTCCAAATACTCACAGTGAGGAAGCTGACTTTACTCACTGGCTGATATCATGAAGCTGCAATATCTGAACCAATTCACAATGATTTTTTTAAAAAAAATCTCAGATCAAGTGATCTGGAAAGGATATCATCTAATGGATGAAATTATTTGTATGACCAATTTATAAATTTAGATTATATATTTAAATAGGTTAGCTTTACTGAGATGAATACAACTCTTAAGGGTCAACACTCTATTGGAAACTCCTTTAGAAGCACCATGTGTCATCTTCAAATTTAATAGCTTTCAAGAATGATTAAGAAGAAAACAATACCAGTTGGCAAATATGACAACAAAGTTGGATCCCCAAAGTATAAGTGTTCTAGGATACAGGTGTGTACCAAGTCAAAGACTGAGCTCTTGTTATTAAATTTTTCTAACACATGTTTCCTTCTACATATTCTTTTGTTTAATATAAAGTTCTGCTGGTCTATGAGCTCTTTGAGGCTGAGGCTGTGCTTGGTCTCTGTTATTAGCAAATCATATGAACCCAGGAGATCCTCACATATGGGTAACATTTGTTGAACTGAAATGGCTTGCATTTGGCCGTTGAGTCTTTTTCATGAATCTTTGTATCTATGAATTCGCCTGACACCTGATGTTTAATATTTCTTGGATATCCAACTGAATTGTTAGATTTGCATTTGGTGAAAATTGAAACAGCGGTTCCTAAAATGCCCTTGCAATGTGCTTCATGCTATTAACACTTTATGCTTATCTCTGACTGTGAGACCGTTTCATTCTACAACTGTGTTCATGTGTCTGTCTCTGCAGTTATCTGTCTTTTTCTTTTTTTGTATTCTCTGCCTGGCATTAAATAGTGGGCCTTTGAACTTAATTACTTTAATTCTTAATATTTTGGTAATGATAGATAGTTGTTATAGTTGTTGTGATGTTGTTATTCAGTTGCTAAGTAATATCCAACTCTTTGCATCCCCATAGACTGTACCACACCAGGCTCCATAGGGTTCTCCAGGCAAGAATACTGGAGTGTATTGCCATTTCCTTCTCCAGGGGATCTTTCCGACCAGGGATGTAACCTGCATTACCCTGCATTGGCAGGTACATGCTTTACCACTGAGCCACTAGGGAAGTCCAATGATAGGTAATCACTTATTATTCTGTTCACTGATATGAGAATTTTTATGGTTAGAAGATTAATCACATTGTATTTTTTTAAGATTTTTACTATATTTCAGTCTTTTTTGGTGTATGGTCTGTTAATATTCTAGAAATGCTTTAGGATTCTTAGAAATGCTGTTCTATAAGTTTAATAAGTTATTTTTCAATATCATGTTATCAAAAAGAGAAATTTTGCTGCTTAGCCTTTTCAAATCTTGTATTATTTTATTTCTATTCTCAGGTCTAGTTCCCACTCTACTTTTGAATGTATTAAAACAAAATCATCAGAGTCCTGTACTTTATACAGTGAGCCTTTCCTGTTTCTCTACCATCAGGGAGAGTTGATGCTTCATTAGAAATAGAAGTTAAATTAAGAAATCAATTTTCTCCAGCTTTTTCCCCCCCTTCTGAAGATATGGTGCAGTTTTGATGCTAGATCAGAATTTTTTGTAATTCATATGGAGAATCAGTTTCTCCATATGATTCATGTGGAGATGGACTCTGTGATAGTAACTTTACACCATTTTACACCATTTATTGACCAACAAATTCCACTTTCTAAATGAATACATTGAAAAGTTGAGTAAAGGAAAATCATTTTGAGCACATCACAAATTTACCTTAGATTTACTAATACTGTGGCATATTTTAGCTGCATGCTTGGTACAGAGATCAATTTTGAAAGTAGCACCTATTACAAACCATATTAATATGTTAATTCTGTAATGAAAGAGGTACCTCAGATATCCTCTAATTAAAGGATGTTATTTGATCAAAAAGAAAATTAAGTCCATGGAATGGAGAGATGACAACAATATTTATATAAACATTCTATATAACTAAGTATAATATTTATAAAATATGTCTCAGTCTTGAAGAACTGATGCTTTTGAACTGTGGTGTTGGAGAAGACTCTTGAGAGTCCCTTGGACTGCAAGGAGATCCAACCAGTCCATTCTGAAGGAGATCAACTCTGGGATTTCTTTGGAAGGAATGATGCTAAAGCTGAAACTCCTGTACTTTGGCCACTTCATGTGAAGAGTTGACTCACTGGAAAAGACTTCGATGCTGGGAGGGATTGGGGGCAGTAGGAGAAGGGGACAACAAAGGATGAGATGGCTGGATGGCATCACTGACTTGATGGACGTGAGTCTGGGTGAACTCCGGGAGATGGTGATGAACAAGGAGGCCTGGTGTGCTACGATTCATGAGGTTGCAGAGAGTCGGACACGACTGAGCGACTGAACTGAACTGAACTGAAAGATAAGACTTACTATGTCTCTAGAGTTGGATCAGCCTTCCTGTTAAGCTTGCCATTGTCCTTCTCATAAAGCAAATGTTGTCATCCATGCCACTTTTAATTTTCAAGCATACAGTAAGAAGCAAGGTGATTCTTGAAGCCACATGTGGTGTGAAAACAAATGCTATGAGGTCTGTGAAGTTGCTACTTGAATTCAAGGCAAATGAGACTAAGTCTTCTCTGCCTTTTGGATGAGCTTCAAGCATCCTAGAGAACTCTCTCCTACCCCCTAACTTCTGCCCATCTCTTTGGTCTTCTGTCTACCAACCCCCTTTCAGTTAAACTTTAGCCGGACTGATTTATTTGCTAATTACTCAAATGCCACAGTCTCCTTTGGGTCTAGGCACTGGCATGTTTTGCCTTGCCTGTAGTGCTTCTATCATAGTTTGACAAAGTCCTCATCTAATCTAGAAGATAGTTCTTCTAAGAGTCTCTGCTCATTTTCAAAATCACGGTTAGTGCTCCTACCATGGCCTCTCCCAGATGCTCAAGTGCAATGGGAAATTGATTGCTTCTTTTCTCCTCTGATTCTCTTGCTTGCTTTCACACTTCCTGAGAGCAGGAACCCTATCCTCCTTAATGCTATTGTATCCCTAGTAGAAAGGACACTCAGTGCCTGGCAATTTGAAGGTTCTCAGGAAGTATTCTTGAATGAATGAGTGATTGAATACATGTGAGCTGTTATAGGTGAGGTTCTCTGGTACCTCAGTCGGTAAAGAATCTTCCTGCCATCACAGGAGACGTGGGTTTGATCCTTGGGTAAGGAAGACCCCCTGAAAAAGGAATGGCAACCCATTCTAGTATTCTTGCCTGGGAAATCCCATGAACAATGGAGCCTGCCGGGCTCAGTCCATCAGGTTGGCAAGAGTTGGACACGACTTAGTGACTAAATCACCACCACTACAACCTGTTTCAAGTATCTGTATTTTCTACTGAGAAGGGTTCCATTACAGTTACAAGTGTAACTAGTTTAGCCTGGTAAGATATTTAATAATTGCTATTATTGTGCTTATTTTTGAAGGATTAAGACCAAGGTTCAGTTCAGTTCAGTCGCTCAGTCGTGTCCAACTATTTGCAACCCCATGAACTGCAGCACACCAGGCCTCCCTGTCCATCACCAACTCCCGGAGTTCACTCAAACTCACATCCATTGAGTCAGTGATGCCATCCAGCCATCTCATCCTCTGTTGTCCCCTTCTCCTCCTGCCCCCAATCCCTCCCAGCATCAGGGTCTTTTCCAATGAGTCAACTCTTCACATGAGGTGGCCAAAGTATTGGAGTTTCAGCTTTAGCATCATTCCTTCCAAAGAACACCCAGGACTGATCTTCAGAATGGACTGGTTGGATCTCCTTGCAGTCCAAGGGACTCTCAAGAGTCTTCTCCAACACCACAGTTCAAAAGCATCAATTCTTCAGCACTCAGCCTTCTTCACAGTCCAACTCTCACATCCATACATGACTGCTGGAAAAACCATAGCCTTTAAAGTAATGTCTCTACTTTTTAATATGCTGTCTAGGTTGGTCATAACTTTCACTTACATATTATGCATGTAGACTTTTAATGGCTTACTAATGCTGATTTTGAAGTTAGGAAGAAAAAAAGAAAAAGTCAGTCCAACTCTGTCATTTGCCTAAGATCAATACTCCACATTAAATGAATAAAATGTGGACACAGCTCACCACAATTTGGTTGCTTTTGTAGTTTGACATTAAGCATGTAGTTATCTGAATAAATCAATATATAAAGGATCTCATTACTCAAAGCAGTCCTTCACATAAATGACCCTCTAGCTTTGTCTCCCCAAGCACTGAGATGGAACAAAGACCTACTACAGTTAATTTTGGAGCTATAATAAATGAACAAATTACATTGTTAAAGCACGACTTTTGTTACAATTTTCACTGTATGAATTTCTTTTGAAATAAAAGGTACTGATATTTTCATGTAGATTTTTAAAAGGGAATGAGCTGAGAAATCTACCATCATTCCGTGGCACAGTAGGAAAGGGTGTTAAAGATAATTTTGGTACTCATAACATCATTTTGCACTCAGCGGAGTTCTTTTGAAATGTCTTTTTCATATTAATTTCTTACTTCTAACAAAAATATTAATTTCTCAAATACTTTGATTTTGCAGAAAAGAACCTTAGACTGAAAATTTCTAATTCTCACTTGCCCTTACCTTTTGGGCAAAATAGAAAGAAAACATGCAAATATAATTTTTCCAGTGAAAAAATAAATTATTTGAATGTCTTTATCTTCTCTGATGGAAATCTGCCTTTTGGAATCAACATTAACTTAGCACCCTAAGGTCTCTGTCCATTTGTATCTGTTATTGTATGGCATTAATGTCCTCAGCATATACTGGGATGGCCTCTCCTCTCCCAGGATCTCTATCTATTATTATCTCCTTCATATATAGTATAGTAGTCTCAGCTTACATTGGAATTACCTTGCCTCCTAAACCTACTTTGTCTGGGTGGAACAAGCAACACATAGCCAGGGTAATTTGGTTCCACAAGAGAAGATCAGCCTGAATTATTGTTTTTTTTTCAAATTAACTTTAAAACCTATCATCTTTATCTTGCATGATTGTGAAAGCAGTTATTGGGAACAAGTAATGTAAGTTAAGTTAGCTTTTTTATACCTATTGTTTTTCACAATATATAACAAAATTGTTATAAAACTACTATAGCTATGATATTTTAAATTCATTGAACTTAATTTTATACTTTCCTATTAAATCTTAGGCTCATTGTTCTTATTAGAAAGTTATTCTGTTTTGAATGTGAGAGTGAAAGTCCCCAGTCATGTTGGACTCTTTGCGACTTGGAATTCTCCAGGCCAGAACACTGGAATGGGTAGCCTTTCCGTTCTCTAGGGGATCTTCACAACCCAGGGATCAAACCCAGGTCTCTTGCATTGCAGGTGGATTCTTTACCGGCACAAGGGAAGCCCAAGTTAAGAAACATAGATATTGCTAAGAAACAAGTAAGTGTAAGTTTGTCACTGAATGAAGGCAAGGACTACCCAATAAGGATTGGAATATTCTTGGCCTAAATAACACTTCTTATTGGCAAGCATGATGTGTTTAAAATTACTTGTACTGAGGGTTTAGTAAATTAAGTTAGTAGTGTTAGATAAGTGGCCTTCTGATATATATGTTTTCTAAAGGACCCAGGATACCAGTTTTTTACACTGATGCTTTAAATAAATGGGCATATAGTGAGCTATGCTTCACAGAATACTAGTGTCCTGAGAACTGTTAATAGGTGTTTTGGGAAAAAAAGAATTTCTTGGCTAAATTAGATTGTTAAATGTTGCAAGCTAAATTACCATCCTAACTATTCACAATATGTAGCAGCATTTTTAAAGTTTCTGAGAGGTCCAAAGTAAAGAAACCTGTTTAACGATGTTCAGTCCAGTGTATCTTAAGCTTTAAAGAATTTTTAACCTTAGTGGTCATTATTATATAAATTCAGATCACACAAAATGTACAGCTTAAAGTTAATGGCATCCCATTCCCGTATTCTTGCCAGGAGACTCCTGCGAACAGAGGAGCTTGGCAGGCTACCATCCATGGGGTCACAAAGAGTTGGATATGCCTGAATGTCTTAGCACACAATGATAACAAGATGTACACCCTTGTAACCACCATCCAAGATAGGAGACGGAACAGTCCCAGCCATCTTACACACTTTTAATGTGATCCTGCCTCCCCTCCAATCAAACTTTACCTCTGACACCCCATCAAAAGAACTACCAGCCTGGCTTCTTTGGTAATCTATTACACTTCTTTTCCACAGAAATGCCATTGTAATTTAGCTTAGTTTGAATTTATTTTTTAAATATATGTCTTTGAGCATTTAAAAATCCCTCTTTCTCTTTGATAAATTTGTATGTAATATTTGTAAGTATAACTGTAAATCAAAAATGTATATCTAGCATCTTAGATCAGCTGTCTAGTTCAGATGTCTTCTTCTTGTCCTGGTCTGGTAGTGCTGGTCTTAGTTAGTTAAAGTCAGTTTCTCAGAGACAGAAGTTGCACTCGATTCTGGAGAGGAGACCTGACGTGACTCTTTCCAAGTCAGCAATAAAGAGTCCTTTGTTTGCTATATTTTCTGATATGCATAATCTCCTAGTTTTAGGTCATGGGACATCTGATCTTCATGCAAAGATAGATTACCATGATAAGCTTTAGGAACAAACTTAGAATGTCCTTACAATAATTTAGTTAAGTTTTATGATAACATAATATCACAACAAGGAACCATCTGGGAAGTGAGTCTTAGACAGTAAAAACAAAAATTCTCAAAGACAACAACACAAAATCTTAACACTGACAAAAATCTATTTTTTTCTCATAAAATTACCCAGTTCAGTTCAGTTCCGTCCAGTCGCTCAGTCATATCCAGCTCTTTGTGACCCCATGGACTGCAGCATGCCAGGCTTCCCTGTCCATCACCAACTCCCAGAGCCTACTCAAACTCATGTCCATCGAATCAGTGATGCCATCCAACCATCTCATCCTCTGTCGTCCCCTTCTTCTCCTGCCTTCAGTCTCTCCTGAGGTTCCCCCAAATTACCCAAAGTTCTACCAAATGTAGCCAAATTAAGACTAATTTGTTTGCAAAATAAATCTAGTTTCAGTAAACTTGGCCAGATTATTTACGTATGTGCAATTGATTCTACAGACTCTTAAGTTGGCTATGCTGGAGCTTTTTATAAAGAATCTCAAACTGAACTTTTAAAAGGACTCTCAAGACCAGGGAGGTCATGCCAAGGACTTGACATCAGATTCTACAAGTGATATCTATAGATTTAGGTGAATTCCTCTTTTCTTGAGATTCTTCAAATATCTTGAGATTCTGGCACCTGTTAGGTGTTGGTATTTCTTAATCATCTGATAATCCTGCTGGGAACCTAAGAGGTTTCAGTTTCTGGAGCAATCCAGTAAGGGGAAAAGAGAAAAATTTTAATTCTGCTTAAAAAATATATACTTTACCAAACTGCTTTAAATCATAATTAGCATCAAGCTAAAGATCTCTTTACTTCTGGAAAATAAAGATTAAACAGCCCTTTGTTCAAACTCATGTCCATCGAATCAGTGATGCCATCCAACCATCTCATCCTCTGTCGTCCCCTTCTCCTCCTGCCTTCAGTCTCTCCTGAGGTTCCCCCAAATTACCCAAAGTTCTACCAAATGTAGCCAAATTAAGACTAATTTGTTTGCAAAATAAATCTAGTTTCAGTAAACTTGGCCAGATTATTTACGTATGTGCAATTGATTCTACAGACTCTTAAGTTGGCTATGCTGGAGCTTTTTATAAAGAATCTCAAACTGAACTTTTAAAAGGACTCTCAAGACCAGGGAGGTCATGCCAAGGACTTGACATCAGATTCTACAAGTGATATCTATAGATTTAGGTGAATTCCTCTTTTCTTGAGATTCTTCAAATATCTTGAGATTCTGGCACCTGTTAGGTGTTGGTATTTCTTAATCATCTGATAATCCTGCTGGGAACCTAAGAGGTTTCAGTTTCTGGAGCAATCCAGTAAGGGGAAAAGAGAAAAATTTTAATTCTGCTTAAAAAATATATACTTTACCAAACTGCTTTAAATCATAATTAGCATCAAGCTAAAGATCTCTTTACTTCTGGAAAATAAAGATTAAACAGCCCTTTGCAACTAATTCTTGTTGATCTTTTTAGCAGTTAACAAAGCTATCGGGTTTTTTCTTTAATTTCTTACTCAGTTTAGTAGTATGATCTGAAAGTTATTAGAAATATATACTTGTCCTTTCTATGAATTTTCCAGAAGATAATGCATTTTTGGTAAAAGCATCAGAGTACAAGCACAAGAGTACATTTTTGGCAAAAGCATCAGAGCAATTGCCTATAAATGACAAAAAAAGAAAGTAAAAAAACACACTGTTAAAGACCTGATTACAATGTATTTGACAAATAAACTTGGTTACCACTGTGACATATAACATTTTAAGATAACTAGAATTATGACTGAAAATATACCAGGACATATTTAAATTTTAGAAAATTTATGTAATTTCTAGACATTTTATATTAATGGCATTTACCCATATAGTACAACCAAAGAAGGTTTATTGCCATTCATTTGACAATGCTTCTCGTGTAATTTAACATACTAAATAAACTTAATTAATTTAATATATCATCTGGCTCTCAGAAACATCCTCAAACCAGCTAGGAGTAAAAAGAACTCAGAATGTGATGCTTGGGAAGTTTATCAAATATATCAGAAAAGTTTTAAAATACTTGGTCAAATAGGATCATAGGACATTGTGAAATAATTCTTATTCATTTAACTAAAGTGATGATAAAAGATTTCAAGGAAAAATACAGAAAGCTACAACAAATTACTTAAAAGATAAAGAACTTTACAACCTGTTATCAAAGCACATCAATATTCTAAGAAAATTTTGTATTCTTAACAGAGAAAGAAACCAAATTCAGGATTTACCCCATCTTATCTTGGCTTTATGACAAAATTAATTTCTTTCCTCCAACACAATGCATTCCCATTTCTTGTATTTTCTTTTACCTTGTATTGAAAGATGCTTTCCTCATTAATTTTCAGAAGCTTTAGG
>SJYC01002522.1:0-27091 GCA_006408675.1 Madoqua kirkii
ATTTGTTATAGTCTTTACAGATGGGGACCTGGGGACAAGAGTTGACAAAAACAAGTCTCAAGTGAAAGAAGGGTGCTTTATTCATGGCAGCATGTGGTTATATATTATACAAGGAAGCTTTAAGCAATAAAATAAAGCTGAGCAAAACAACAGTAATGAGGGGAATAACAATCATCACAGGGTCGGAAGACAATCCATGTATTGGAAATAGGAACATGACTACGTAGTTTTACAGAAAAGTAAAAGGTTACTGAAAGGAATCCATATATGCGCTCCATCTCATGACCTCAGTCCTGAGAACTGTGTGCAGCTCTGCTCGTTCCTGTTTTCCAGGAACAGAGGGCCCTTGAGAAACAGAAAACAACATATAAGATTCCTTAAAATTAAATGTTCCCTGACAATTATTGTTTCCATTATACCCTGCAGGCAGGGATCCAGAAGATTGGTAAGAATGGTAAGAATTCTTACCATTTGTTGATTTTCTCTAATTGCACATGGAAAATTCAGTTTTAGAATGCCAAAAGAATCCATTGTGTCAGTTTCAGGGTAGGGTTTTTTAAAAGTCCTAGTTAATTAGGTGTAAAGTGAAAGTGAAGTTGCTCAGTTGTGTCCAACTCTTTGCACCACGGACTGTAGCCTGCCAGGCTCCTCCGTCCATGGGTTTCTCAAGGCAAGAATACTGGAGTGGGTTGCCATTTCCTTCTCCAGAGGATCTTCCTGATTCAGGGATCAAAACCAGGTCTCCCACATTGCAGGCAGATGCTTTAACTTCTCAGCCATCAGCAAAGCCCAGTTGTGGTGTTGGAGAAGACTCTTGAGAGTCCCTTGGACTGCAAGGAGATCCAACCAGTCCATCCTAAAGGAGATCAGTCCTGGGTGTTCACTGGATGGATTGATGTTGAAGCTGAAACTCCAATACTTTGGCCACCTGACTGCTGACTAATTGGAAAATACCTTGATGATGGGAAAGATTGAGGGCAGGAGGAGAAGGGGATGGTGGAGGATGAGATGGTTGGATGGCATCACTGACTTGACGGACATGGGTTTGGGTGGACTCCACAAGTTGGTGATGGACAGGGAAGCCTGACGTGCTGAAGTTTATGGGGTCACAAAGAGTCAGACATGACTGAACTACTGAACTGAAACTGAACTGAATTAATTACTTTACAAGTATCAATTCTGTAAGTATTATACATAAAATCAGCTTGTACCCTAATAGTTATCCATCAGAGAGCTGTTTGGTCTTTGAGATACAATTTCCCATTATTAATTTGGTAATCTAATTTAAATAGGAGATATGATCTGAACAAACTTCTAAGGACAGTGTGGTGGATTGGATATGTCCTGCTTCTGATTCCAAGGAGTTATCTGTCAACTAAAAGGATGCACAGCTTTAGAGTTGTGAGTTGTGTTTTATTTGGGGTAAAATGAGTACTATAGATTGGGAGGCACCACCTCAGATACTTCTGAGAGACTGCTCCAAAGAGGCAGTGGGTGAAGGTCAATATATACAAGATTTAAGTGAAAGAGGAGTTCCATGCAATCAAGTGCTTACTTTACAAAAGGTTTTCTGCTAGTCACAAGGAGCTGATGTCACCACGAAGGGATTTAGTGAATTTCTAGATATGAGGAGATGCAAGGATTAGGATCATGAAATGAGTTCCTGAAAATATCTAAGTATCTAAAGACTTGTTCCACCAGATTCCCTGAAACATAGAGTGCCTTATTGCATCCTGAACTCCCACAGAAGGTGTTGAAGGTCAACAGTTACAGATAGCAAATGCCCTTGGCAAGTGCCAATTTGACATATCCTTGGTCGTTGACATATCCTTGTGTTGACTTGATTCTTTTAGAAGAGTTGGTGCCTCCTTCCAACAGTCTACAACTGCTGTGGGTTCTTGGAGTGGTAGGTGATTAGTCTATCTTGTGTGTCATCAGAAGAGCGTTATTTTCTTAATGATTGTGGTGGGGGTCCCTGTGTGACTGCTGCACACCAAAAGGACTGATCCTCAGACACTACCACTGGGTTTTCAGTCACTGAAGAACACCTTGCTGTCAGTAGCAGTTAATGTCTCTTGTCTTTTGGAGCTGAGTGATTCAATCCTTCATCTCCTTAGGGAACGGTTTGTTCAGACCACATATCAACTTGCTATTTTTGCTGTTACTATTATTGTTGTTTTCAGTTGAAGCCAAATTTAGCAAAAATCTAGCCGCCTCTCTTTCCCCAGCCTTATCCTTAGATCCCTGACTGGGAAATACACCAGTGCTTCTGAAGACTAAAGTCTTAAGTAAAATCAGCTTAAATAAAATTTGTCGGATTACTGCTTAAAAATGGTGAGATTGAGATATCAGGAGAACTCACCAGAACACCTGAGAAATACAAAAGAGATGGTGGGAGTCAAAGGGCCTGTGCTATTAATAACCAAGCTCTGGTTTCTGGTTTCGTGTAGACTCCTAATGTCCTCTGGAGGACATTGCTGATATCCTGTTGACTATGCCATGCAATGTGGATGAAAAAAGTTAATAATGAATCTCAGAAAGAAATGGAAAATGTTATTCAGGCCAACCTGAGAATTATTACTTGGGAGACAGTCTTTCAGAAAGCTGTGAGAAATTTTCCATCTATTAACTTTCAGACAAAGCACTGCTGCTGCTGCTAAGTCGCTTTAGTCATGTCTGACTCTGTGTGACCCCATAGATGGCAGCCACCAGGTTCCCCTGTCCCTAGGATTCTCCAGGCAAGAATACTGGAGTGGGTTGTCATTTCCTTCTCCAGGGAAGGAAAGTGAAAAGCCAAAGTGAAGTCACTCAGTTGTGCTCAACTCCCAGCGACCCCATGGACTGCAGCCCACCAGGCTTCTCTGTCCATGGCATTTTCCAGGCAAGAGCAGTTATACACATTTTTGAGATAAAGGGTTTTACATCAGATGGTGTATTGACAGTTAACACAATCCAGGTCTGTATGTACAAAGTAAGTAGTGGGTCATCATGACACTTTACCCCATATAAGATTAAGAATGACTATTATCTCCTAAGGAGGTTTGGTTAGGGAATTCTCTGGTGCTCTAGTGGTTAGGATTCAGCATTTTCACTGCTGGGGCCTGATTTCAATCCCTGGTCAAGCAGCTAAGATTCTGCACAGCCCCCCCCCCCAAAAAAAAAAAGTATAAAAGTATAAAAAAAAACCTAAGGAGGTCTCATTAATGTAGATGCAGAATATATACTAAAGGGAAAGGAGGACTGAATCAGTGGAGAAAAAATTTGTTAAATTTTTTCTTGTTTTGCTGTAAAATATAAAGTTTATTTTTATCACCTAGTTCCTGTCTCTTCCAAGTTATTTTGTAAGCTGAACAGAATTAAAGAAATGGAATAAAATGCTTATAATTATTATTGTCTTTCTTGTATTTTGTTGAAATTATTAGTTGTTGAATGACAAGATATGTGCGTGTTCAGTCATTGTGTCTGACTTTTGCAACCCAATGGACTGTAGCCTATCAGGCTGCTCTATCCATGGGATTTTCCAGGCAAGAATACAGACGTGGGCTGCCATTTCCTTCTCCAGGGAATCTTCCCAACCCAGGGATTGAACCTGCATCTCTTACATATCCTGCATTGGCAGCCAGATTCTTTACACTTGAGCCACCAGGGAAGCCTTCTAGGTACTAAGTACCATCCTGTAATAAAAGACAGTTAAAAGGAAAAATCCAGCAGAAGGTTAATAGCATATATATCTCCTGTATGCAGGTGAAGTACCTAAGAAAACTAACTCCAAAATAATTGGGCTTCCCAGGTGGTGCTAATGATAAAGAACCTACCTGCCAATGTAGGAGACATGAGAGATGTGGGTTTGATCCCTGGGTTGAGAAGATCTCCTAGAGGAGGGCGTATTCTTGACTGGATAATTTCACAGAGGAACCTGACAGGCTACCGTCCATATGGTTGCAAAGAGCTGGACATGACTGAAGTGACTTAGCATGCATGCATGCACATTACCTTAATTAATGTCTTCAGAAAGCAATTGGAGGAGAGGTGAGGAAGACCTATTACTTGTAGGTTACCAGGAAAAGTATAGTGACAAGTAACAAGAGTAAGGTTGCTATGCAATTCTAAATCATTGCCCCTTCCATTGATAAGAGTTTCTAAAGATTTTATTAATTTTATTAATGGAGATTTCCCTTATAAATGTAAATGTCACATATTTTGGTGGAAAACAAAAGACTGCCAGATATTTCTTCAGCTAAGCTTGATTTGTTTGGGGTCAACAGAGAGTTGCAATTCAGGATCTGCAATGATAGAGAACCATGTGCAAGTATCAGCATGGCAGAGAATAGGAAGACTATTTTACAGAGAGGACAAGGAAATAGAAAAGAGGTCATGACCTTTCATTGGCTGAGTTCTTGCCAGAAAAGAAGAGGAATTTTCTTTCTGTTGAGTTGTGCTATCAAGGCAGGGCAGGACAGTTCTCCCTTTTGTTTTCCCAACTCTATTTAATTGAGGTTTCTGTTTAATCTTTTTACACTTACAAAATGGTAATTTCCACTCCTTTCAGGTTTGCCTTTGTCTGTAGCCTCTCAAAAATAATCAGCTCAGAATAATAAATTTGCCAAATAAACATATTTTGCATGGCTTATTTTGCTCCCCTACAATAGTGACTAAGACAATTGTTGCTCCCCTGAGCTTCACTAGACCTTAGATTTTTTTCTTCAGTCTATTGACCTCCATTTTCTTCGAACATTTACTTTAGAAAACAAAAATTTCTTCTTTGATCCTTTGAAATGTAAACCTTTAAAAACCCCTCTTGTTAGCTTTGTAGTCTAGGATTGTCTTTCAAAGGGATCTGTGCCTCTGAAATGTATTAAGTTAGGGAGATAGTGCTATTTCTTAGTACCTGTGGGAAGATAGGAGCTTAATTTTAGCAGGTGCTTCACTGCCAGTGAAATTTAGCAGGACCCTGTGGGGCTCTAGAGCACAAGTCCTTTTTGTGACCCTCTTCTTATTTATTGGAAATAGGTTTCGTTCAGCCTCCAAGATCTTTTCTGAATTTCACAGGGCAGATTCAAACAATTGCTAATCAGGGAAGGGAGGGAATGCAGAAACAGGGAGGGGCAGCCAAGAAATATTTGTTCAGTTCCTCAGTTGTGTCTGACTCCTTGAGACCCCATGTGCTACCATCTTCCAGTTTGTTCAAACTCATGTCCATTAGTCAGTAATGTCATCCAACCATCTCATCCTCTGTCACCCCCTTTTCATTCTGCCTTCAGTCTTTCCCAGCATCAGGGTCTTTTCCAGTGAATAGGCTATTCGCATCAGGTGGCCAAAGTATTGAATCTTCAGCATCAGTCCTTCCAATGAATATTCAGGGTTGATTTCCTTTAGGATTGACCGGTTTGATCTCCTTTCAGTCCAGGGGATTCGTGAGAGTCTTGTCTAACACCACATTTTGAAAACATCATTCTATAGCACTCAGCCTTCTTTATGGTCCAATTCTCACATCCATACATGACTACTGGAAAAGCCATAGCTTTGACTATATGGATCTTTGTTGGCAAGAAACAGTGGAGCAGCTATCAAAGTAGGGTCCTGGTTCCTCCTCAAGGAATATACATAAGATTATCCTTAAGTTTCCCCCCTTCCCCAGTGGAGGGTACCTGAGCATAAGATTCTTGAAGAATTGCCCTGTTGCTTCACCACAAATCAATCAAGAAAATCCCACACTTTAAAGCTCTCATGGCAAATCCTGCATATCAAAAACTTACCCCACAAACCATCAGTGAGTTTGGAGTTTCTGAGCTTGAGTCATCTGTTCATCTTGCTTGGCCCTGCGATAAACCTTTCTCTGCTCCAAACCCTGACGTTTCAGTTTGTTTTGGCTTACTGTGCTTTGGGCACATGGACTATGTTAAGTAGCACAAATTGTGAAATTATCTCTTAACAAGAAGATATGAAAAAGCTTACTTTTCCTTTGAGTAGAGAATATTAGCAAATATAGATGGTCTTTGATTCTCCCCTACTGTCCCCAGTCCTTCCCATTCTTTGTTTCAGCAAGACTGAGCGCAAGAACTGGATCTGTGGGTTGTCTTCCCTGTTGCTGATTTTGCTTTTATTGTCCAGTGTGATTTTTCTTTAATACTGAGATTTAGAACTGGACATGGAACAATGGACTGGTTAAAAATTGAGAAAGGAGTACATCAATGCTGTGTATTGTTACCCTGCTTATTAAATTCTATGAAGAGTACACAATGCAAAATCCTGGGCTGGATGAAACATAAGCTGGAATCAATATTGCTAGGAGAAATATCAATAACCTCAGATATGCAGATGACACCACCTAAGGATTTCCTTGGTAGCTCCTTTGGTAAAAAAATCTGCTTGTAGTGCAGGAGACTAGGTTCAGTCCCTGGGTCAAGAAGATCCTCTGGAGAAGGGACTGGCAAACCACTCCAGTACTGTTGCCTAGAAAATCCCATGGACAGAGGTGTCTAGTGGACTTCAGTTCATTGGATCGTGAGAGTCGGCACAACTTAGTGACTAAGCCACCACCACCAATGGCAGAAAGTGAGTAGGAACTGAAGAGCCTGTTGATGTGGGTGAAAGAGGAGAGTGAAAAAGCTAGCATAACACTCAACATTCAAAAAAATAAGATCACGGTATCCAGTCCCATCAATTCATGGCAAATAGATGGGCAAACAATGGAAAGAGTGAGAGATTTTATTTTCTTGGGCTCCATAGTCACTGTGGATGTAACTGTAGCCATGAAGTCAAAAGATACTTGCTCTTTGGAAGAAAAGCTATGACCCACCTAGACAGCATTTTAAAAAGCACAGACATCACTTTGCTGACAAAGTTCCATTTAGTTAAAGTTATGGTTTTTCCAGCAGTCATGTATGGATGTGAGAGCTGGACTATAAAAAAGGCTCAGTGCTGAAGAATTGGTGCTTTTGAACTGTGATGCTGGAGAATATAATTGAGAGTCTCTTGGACAGCAAGGAAATCAAACCAGTCAATCTTAAAGGAAATCAACCCTGAATACTTACTGAAAGAACTGATGCTGAAGCTCCAATACTTTGGCCACCTGATTTGAAGAGCCAACTCACTGGAAAAGACTGTGATACCAGGAAAGACTGAAGGCAGGAGAAGAAGGGGACAACAGAAGATGAGATGGTTGGATGACATCATCAACTCGATGGAAACGAGTTTGAGCAAACTCCAGGAGATGATGAAGGAGATGGAAGCCTGGCAGCCTGGAGTCTATGGGGTCTCAAAGAGTCAGACATGGCTCATTGACTGAACAACAGCAAATAATATTTCATAATTATGGAGAACAATGCTAATGCAGTTGACAGTGTTAAAAATCAATCCCAGTTGTACATGTGTCTAAAATTTGAATTTTAGAGTCTACATATGTGCTTTTAGTAAATATGTTGGGACTCTCTTCATGTACTGGGATTTAGATATGGAAGATAAGTCTTTGATAAAATGATACATTTACCCATGTGTGTGTGTGTGTGTTAGCTGCTCGGTTGTGTCTGACTCCTTGTGACCCCATGGAGTCTAGCCCACCATTCCTCTGCCCATGGAATTCTCCAAGCAAGAAAATTAGAGTGCATTGCCATTCCCTTCTCCAGGAGATCTTCCTAACCAAGGGATGGAAACTGGGTCTCCCACACTGGCAGATTCTTTACCCTCTGAGCCGCCAGGGAAGCTGCGTATTAGCCCATAAGTAAAAGTAAAAATATACATATGATGTTAGGGTTCGAAAAACTGAAAAGGTGGAAATTCAAAACTTATGGTCAAAGAATACTGGTTTCAAAAGCAGTAGCAACAAGGAAACAACTTTGTTACTACTTATAAGAAAGCATTTGATGTGTATTCTTCAGATGGCTTTAGTAACTGTATTGTTTTCACATAACAGTTTCACCTGGGAATTTCATAGGTGTCTGAACTAGCAAGGATTACGGTTGACATTTGGCAGATGAGGAAAATGAATGCTTAAATAAATCTTCCAAGGTCACAAAATTAATTAGTGGTAGTCTTGTGCTATTTTATATCATTTGTAAACTTATTCAATGACAAAGCTCATCTTGTACACAGTATTTCAATATGATGGCTTGGGGGAAATTATTAAGGAAATAACTTTTTAGTCAAAAAAGGAAAAGTTATAAAGGAAATCAGTGTAGAAAAAATCATGATAAAGACTTCAAATGGATGTATATAAAAACAGAAACAAAACCCAAATGCTTGTCTGTGAGTATTAAAAGTCAATTTTCTAGCTTATTATTCCTTCTCATTTTGAAATTGCTTTTCTTGATTGTTGTTTTCTTTCTTTTCCCTTGTAGCACCTCTCTGATATGCTGATTACTTAATGAATGTTTATCTTTGTGTATACAACTCAAGAATGTTTGTACTGTGGAATGTTGCCTTTGTAGTCTTGCTTTTAATTGAGCTACAGATGTTACACTTATGAAAGTAATAATAATCTCATTAGACATGAATGTGTCTGCAATACAAAAACCTAAGAATTGAGGATGTAAAGTTTTTTTTTTATAAAACATGTGATATTATTTGTAAAAACAAACAGATATTCATGTAGTTTGCAATAATTATAAAAGTCTTCCAACAGTCAGTGTTGCTCACAAGTTAAATTAGAAGTTTCTTTACAACTTTAATTTCAAATTCTATCATAGGAAGATTCATTATTACTGACCGAGGTCTGTTTCATTGTGAGTCCTTTTATGGTCACACTTATTTTGCATTATTAGAAAAAAATTTAAAAATCCTAAAAATGTGGGGGCATTGCCTACGCTGCCTTTATTCCTCATGTTTTTAAAAGTACTGTTTATTTTTAAGAAGATCGATAGCTTTGTAATATATTTTATTACTTTTTCAACTTGTGATAGTTAACTACTAGTTACAGTATAGGTAACTTAGATTTTTTTTTCCCAAATTAGTTCCACAGGTTGATCTTTGAAAAAAGGAGTCCAATATTTTATCAGAAACCTATGTGCAGAGTTGCAAGTCCTCCTGACCACTTCTTTCCCAGAAGCTGCTGCAGCCACCAGTTCTGAGCATTCCCTGGATAACTTAGAATAGGTGTAATCTGACAGTCATTCTCCTCAAGCTCTGTCCACATACTTCTCACTGCACTTGGCCTTCCACATCCTCAGGTTCTACATCCACAGCTTCAATCAACCAGTGATTTAAAATATTTGACAAAAATATCCCAGAAAATTCCCCAAAGCAAAATTTGAATTTGCATCTATTTATGTAGCATTTGGGATTCCCTGGTGGTTTAGTGGTAAAGAATCCACCTGCCACACAGGAGACGTGGGTTCAATTCCTGAATTGGGAAGATCCCCTGGAGAAAGGAAATGGCAACCCACTGCAGTATTCTTGCCTGGGAAATCTCATGGATGGAGGAACCTGGAGGGCTACAGTCTATGTGGTTGCAAAGAGTCAGATATAGCTTAGTGACTAAACAACAACAACAATGTAGCTGTAATATATATTTGTAACATTATATTTATAACTATTAATATTATATTTTCCTGGAGGAAGGCATGGCAACCCACTCCACTGTTCTTGCCTAGAGAATCCGTGTGAACAGAGGAGCCTGGTGGGGTACAGTCCATTGGGTTGAAAAGTGTTGGACACAACTGAAAAGACTTAGCACACATGCAGATAGCATTTACATTGCACTAGGTTTTGCATAGACATACATAGTGTAGTGTGCACTACACTATTTCATAGAGGGTACTCGAGCTTTTGTGGATTTTGGTATCTACAGGATGGGGGAGGTAGGGGCCTAGAACCAATCTCCTGTGGATACTGAGTGTGAACTGTATATCCTCTGTGCTTCTCTGATATATGGGGTGGACTATTTGAGGAAACTCACATATGCAAATTTTGGGAATACTGGGGAAGTTGATACCTGTGAGGTTACCTAGAGTCAGCAATTAAGTCTGGAAGATAAGGGCTTGCCCCTTAAATCCCTTAGGTGTAGAGTTTTAAAACTCATTTCATAAGCCATCTCAAATGCCAGAGAAAGCTACCACTAGTTATCCACAATGACAAATTTGTAATGAGATCTTTTATTAGTGTTTTCTAGTCATTCATACTGGCCTCCTGAGATTAAAGCTCAGCTTTGGAGAATGAGGATAAAATTTACCTGTAGATATTTTTGGCAGATGCTGTCCTATATTTCTGAATTAATTCATAAAATGCGTTTATCACACTGTAAACTCTGAATAATCCTATACTAAACAAACATGTTTAGCTTTGTGAATTTCTGAAGGTTAGCAGTTCATAAATGCCCACTTTCACCACATGACAGCTACTTCTATTGTAACTCCTTGATAAATGTTGACCTAAAGATGAGCAATGGAATGCTATGAGAAAAGCATGGATATCACTGGGCAAGTGCTAACTCTGCTCACATTTCAGTTTAATATCAATTACACTGAAACATGAGAAATGCTCACCTTGATGCTTACTCTGTTGTGAGAAACAACCTTCCCATATAGCCTAGACCTAATCTGAAAGTTATTATCTGAAGGGCTGATGATTCTGATTTTAACTCTTATTATCTTACCCTAATAACTCAATAAAGATGGAAATTTTAGAGTAATTGATAAAAATAATACTGAAATAATTATGCTGCGTCATCCATTATGGAGAATTCTTTATAAAATGAGACTATTTCTGTCCTCAAGAAGCTTAAAAAATACATATGTGAAAGTAAAAGTTGTAACAGCCTTTTTTGTTTGTTTCCTATTTATAAACATCATTTTCTTTGACTTCCAACCATGTGGAAGATGACACTTCTGTACCTTTTACGGTTAGCTGGGTACCTTCCATTGATCAATAAAGGTGAGAGGAAGTGACATGTGACCCTCATGTGGGAAAGCATCTGATTTCAGATGCTCAAGTCATGAGGCAGTTATTGCTCAGAAATTGTGGCAGCAGCAGCTTATGTGCAGAAAACATATGATGGAAACTGCCAGAATGCAGAGCCAACAGGTGGAGAACAGTTGTCCTGGAGATTCACTTGGAACAGGTGCAGACTTGGCCTGAATGAAACACTGTGATAAAATACATTTTTTGTTACTGCAGCTTGACTTAGCCTATGCTATGAAGAGGATAACATAGAAGCAATTAGGTTGTACCTGTCAAGAACTGTGAAGGCTTGAGATTTTTATCTTTTATAGAAGCTAACAAGTTAGCCAACTACAGTCTCATGGATTCAGGCAGAGGGTACCAGATTCCTAGGTCAGAAACAATGGCATTAACCAGAGTATAAACATGTGCTCCAATTCCCCAAGCATCAGTTCCCACCAGGAAGCACAAAGGCCAGAAGACAACACCTGTACATACAGGGGGATGTGTTATAGGCCCAGAGCTCTGAGTTTAGAGCCTGAGTCTTTTCTAGAAGTGAGTGGGCTGCTTGAACTTGGCCCTGGAGAGAGACATTATTATATTAGCCATGAGTATGTTCAATGTTTCACCAAAGGGAATCACTATCCCCATATTCCAAGTCTGGTAGCAAATTGCCCTTGGTTCAGAAGGTGATTTGTATCTATCTTTCCAAGACTGTTCTTAGCTTAACTTGCTTGAAGAGATAGTCCAGCATAAAGACAATCAGTGTCTCTGATTATTAGATGTCTGGGAGCATGGGAGATCCACAGAGAATTGTCTCCCAACAGTACTTGAGGTAATTTCCTCAAGTTATTTATTACTTCATATATACATATTTATTGGGTATTTAGTATGGACCAAGTGCTCTTCCAGGCTCTGGAAGTTGATTTCAAAAAGATTCCTGCTCTCAGGGAGCTTGCATTGAAGTGTGGAGACCAAAAAAAAATAAACACAAAACAATTATGAATAATGATAATCATTAAAAAAAAAACAATGATAAATGGAGAGTCATTTGAAAGCAAGAATGGAAACTTTAAACGGGTAAAGAATGTCTCTCTGAAAAGGCAATGCTGGACTAAGAAATGAATGACACAAAAGATCCAAGTAGGTGAAGATCAGGGGTAAGGTCACTCTAAACAGTGATGGAATGAGCTTGGCTTTCATCAGGAGAGGAATTCTGCTACTATTATCACTAGTACTACAAATTGCTACAACTACTATGATGGCAGCAAGATGGTGGATCTCTTCTAACCCTTTTACATGTTGACATGAGAAGTCCAAGGCTCAAAGAAGAAGAAAGGTGGGGATGCTTAAGGAAACTGTGAAGAAGGAGAAAGAGATGTGAAATAAGATCAAAATCATGGTAATGGCCAGAGGTGAGAGGACAGGTTTGATGCTGTGGTGATGTCAAAGCTTTGCAGGACAGGTAGATTTCTGAGCAAGGTTTAACTAGGCAGAGAGGAGATGAGGATATAATGGATGTGGAAATCTTATAAACAGAAATGATGGGCAAAGGGAAAACTCCAGGCAGTGCCAGGAATGACAAAGGGTAAATTAAATATGTATTTGTACTCCTTTCAAGGCTCAGGTGTATGATAGTATGGGTTGATTATGGAAGACAGGGCTGGAAAGAGGATGTAATGGAATTTAGAAGGAAGCTTATGTACACTCAGAAGGCTGCTCTGATTTCTGACACTTTTCTGGAAAGGTAAGCATTCTGTGGAATGGCTTGAGTAAGCTTTGCTCTTAGAAGTAGCCAAAGACAAATTTTGGAATGCTAAAAATTGATAAATCATAAATTTTGGCCAAAGTTTGAGCTGGTGATAATTCAGGCAGAAATGTGTATCGCTGCTGAACAATTTGTCAGTGAAGTATTGGCTTAATCTCTTTCTATGGATTTTTCTTGAAAACAAAGTACATTTCTCATGTGCTCCACGTCCATGGTCATTGAAAGACTTCATTAAAGAAAAATTTGTATTCAGAGAAGACTGGAAGCAAAGATGAACTTTAGTTTAAAGTTTCTCAGTCTTTCTCATTGCTCTTATCCTAAAATGAAAGGAAAAGGAAAGACAGTGCTTTTTTTCCCCATTTTGGAATGTGTCTTTGTGTGCTTGCTCAGTTGTGTCTGCCTCTTTGTGACCCATGGACTGTAGCCCACCAGGCTCATCTGTCCATGAGATTTCCCAGGAAACAACCCTGGGATGGCTTTCCATTTCCTTCTCCAATTCATTTTGGTAAGAACACTTAACTTGAGGTCTACCCTCTAACAAATATTTGTGTTCAACATATTACTGTTGACTATAGGTACAGTGTCAAAAAGTAATCTCTAGAGCTTATTTCTGTTGCTTGATTTAAGATCTTGTAGTTAATAACTTTTTCTTTCCCTCTCTTCAGAACCCTTAGCAATCACTAATTTCACTCTTTGTTTTTATCAATTTAACTATTTTTGATACTCTTGTACGTGGAACAAGGTAGTATTTGCCTGTCTGTGACTGTATTATTTCACTTACCAGAATATCCTTAAGATTCATCCACATGGTTGCATATTGCGGAATTTCCTTCTTTTAAAAAAGATGAATAATATTCCATTCTGTATATATACCACATTTTCTTTATCCATCCATTCATTCATTCATTCACTGATTCATATCTCAGTTATTGTAGGTGTGCTGCAATGAACATAGGGAGTACTTATATCTCTTTGATAACCTGAATCATTTCTTGTGGATAAATACTCACAGGTGGTATTCTGGATCATATGATAATTTTATTTATTTTTTAGTTTTTTGGCTGGGCCAAGTCTTCATTGTGGTGTGTGGACTTCTCTAGTTGCTGCATTCAGGTGCATTAGTTGCGTCTCAGTCTTTGGGATCTGTTTCCATGATCAGGGGTGGAACCTTTGTCCCCTGGATTGGAAGGTGGATTTTTAACCACTGGATTGCCAGGGAAGTCCTGCTAGTTCTATTTTTAAGATTTTGTGAAGCCCCCATACTGTTTCCCATGGCTACGGCACCATTTCGCATCCTACCAATTGTGTGTGGGGGTTTCAATTTCTCCACATCCTTGTCAATATTTGTTGTCTTTTGTTTTTTGATAATAGGCATCCTGACAGGTGTAAGATACATTATTGTGCGTTTGACTTACATTTCTCTGGTGATTAATGATATTGGTCACATCAGTATAGATTGGAGGAGACCCATTCTCATTGTGGAAGGCAATCTGCTTTATTCAGTCTACCTATTTTCAAAGGTTAATCTCATCCAGAAATACCCTCACTGATATACCCTAAATAAATTTAACTAAATACTTGGATATCTCATGAACCAGTTATAATGACACATAAAATTAACATCATAGTTCCTGAGAAATCTCCCCTGATTATTTTGCAAAGAAGTGCTGCCTCACTTCTGTGAACTTCCACACCATGTGAGCTTATCTCCTTTTTATTTTGGGGCATAGTCAATGCATTCATCTCTTATATACGTGACCTATCTCAGCTGGCTGTACTTAGTATATTGTTATTATTATCCTTGTGTTTGAATATCCATTTGAAATCCAAGATTCTCTTTTCTGCTCAGAATGCTGTGAAAATTTGGCTATTGTGAAAGTAGCTGTAAAATGGATTGACTTCTTTATTTTTGTTTTATTTTATTTTATTATTTATTTATTTTTTACTTTACAATATTGTATTGGTTTTGCCATACATCAACATGAATCTGCCACAGGTGTACACATGTCCCCAATCCTGAACCCCCTTTCCTACCTCCCTCCCCATGCCATCCCTCTGGGTCATCTCAGTGCACCAGCCCCAAGCATCCTGACTTCTTTGTTTTTGAATGTTAGCCTGCGTATGTATGAATATGCATGTGCAGTTCTACTCTTATGGTTCAGATACTGGGTTTTCACTTTGGGGAGTAGAGATACTATATGGTTTTTAGCCAATGGAAAGATTTCTTCTACTTTTACATCCATGCAAGTTTTTTTTTTCTTAAAAAATCTTTACCTCCATTTAAATGTATCGCATAGATATTGTTTAGTTGCTAAGTTGTGTCTGAGTCTTTCCCACCCCAACATCAGACTTTTCTGTCCACAGGATGTCCCAGGCAAGAATACTAGAGTGGGTTGCCATTTTCTTTTCCAGGAATCCAGGGATCAAGCCTGAATCTCCTTCTTTGGCAGGGGGATTCTTTACCACTCAGCCACCAGGGAATTAGATAGAAGAAAGTTAAATAAAATAAAGGAAAAACTTGTGTGATTCTTTATCATTGAATTTTTGTAATGACAATTGTTTTTTATTCACTTGAAGCATTACTTTTGTGCAGGAGCACAGTTAAAAGAATTTCAAATAGCAAGTAAATCTTCTATAGAATAAATGAAAGGCATAAAATTTTTTTAAATGTAGGCAACTGGAGACTTATAGACTTGTTATTATGCTCTTATAAGATAACTGAGGAAAAGAAAGTATTGAGATTTCAAAAGCATATTTATAAAACTGTCCTTTATAGTGATTTTATAAAATAGGAGAAAATCATGCATACCATCCTCTATATGTGAATATATATGTAAATACACAATTGCTGTCAGAGATTATTTTTTAAAAAGGTGTTTAAAAAAGAAACTACTTAGAAGAAACTACTCGGACACTCTTCTCAAAAATTTGAATTGGATTCTTGGAATTCAGATATCTAGTTAACGCAGCACACAGCATCATATTCTGGCCATATGAATGTTACAGTTCAACTCACTGTAACCCCAGGGATGCAGGCTCAATCCTGTGTGATCTTTGTTTCCTATCTAGGAAGTTAGAAGGGATACTCAGCTGCTGCACCATAGGTGGCATAAACAATTATATTTCAGATCACACATCTGCTGGAGATGAGTAAGAAGTCTGATCTTGAAGATATAATTATTTGATACTTTCTTGTGCCCACTCATCGTGATGCATTCGCAGCAGGAAACAGCACAACAGATACAGAGTTGAACAGAATTCGCCCTAGGTTCCTTCCAACAGGATGCTTAAGAGTGGTGCATGATTTAGAAGCTTATCAAATGGTCTCTTCTGTTAGTCCACTGAGACAAACACTTGCAGACTTCCTTGAAAACTTTGAAAAAATAATCACCCTACTTGACTTCCTATTCTCTAGTTATTCAGCTAAAATATTTTCAATATTCAAATTGGAAAAGGTAAAATATTACCTGTATTTTCATTTGTAGTTTGGATTGGAGCCTATTATTACACCTAAATATATTTCTCTTTTTCTTCATCCAGCTCATAACCAAAATTATAACTGTGGCCATGACTACAGGGATCAAGGAGATAACATTTAAAGATCATTTACTCTGTGACAAGCACTGTTTCCTATTTCATATACATTTTCTCACTTAAACATCCCAGCTACTCTGTGCCTAAGATTCTATATTTTACAAAAGAGAAAACAGGCTCAGAAAAGTGAAACATTTGACTGAGCTGTTAAAAAGTGGTAAAAGTGAAATTTAAGCCCAAGTTTATTGTGTCAAACTCCTGCTTTAAAACCCTTCTGCCTCTAAAATAGAAATCCTTAAGGAGACTAAAGTGTTAGTCGCTCAGTCGTGTCCAGCTCTTTGGGACCCCATGGACTGTAACCTGCCAGACTCCTCCATGGAGGAGAATCCATGGAATTCTCCACACAAGAATACTGAAGTGAGTTGCCATCTCCTTCTCCAGGGGATCTTCCCTACCCAAAGATTGAGCCCTGGTCTCCTGCATTGCTGGCAGATTCTTTACTGTCTAAACCACCAGGGAAGCCTAAAGATTTTCATTGGAATAAAAGCTATGACAAACCTAGACAGGATATTTAAAAGCAGAGACATTACTTTGCTGACAAAAGTCTGTAGAGTCAAAGCTATGGTTTTTCTAGTAGTCATGTATGAATGTGAGAGTTGGACCATAAAGAAGGCTGAGAGCTGAAGAATTGATGCTTTTGAACTGTGGTGTTGGAGAAGACTTTTGAGAGTCCGTTGGACTTCAAGAAGATCCAACCAGTCAATCTTAAGGAAAGCAATCCTGAATATTCATTGGAAGGACTGATGTTGAAACTGCAATACTTTGGCCATCTGATTTGACGAGCTGACTCTTGGAAAAGACACTGATGTTGGGGAAGATTGAAGGCAGGAGGAGTAGGGGATGACAGAGGATGAAATGTTTGGATGGCATCACCAACTCAATGAACATGAGTTTGAGCAAGCTCCAGGAAATGGTGAAGGGATGCCTGGTGTGTTGTAGTCCATTGGGTCACAAAGAGTTGGACACGACTGTGTGACTGAACCACAAAAAGGATATGAAAGCTGTATATAGAAAGGCAAAAGAAATCACATGTACCTAAAACTTGTATGCTCAAAGCAGGAACAATGGGAGAATATTTGTTTATAGAGCTTAGCTTCAGATACACTGTAAGAGGAAGACTGAGAATAGGGAGGATAAGAGTAGAACTCTATTGCTACTTTTTGGTGCGCTGGTGAATGTGTTTGACCTCTAGAGGTGCTGACTGGTACTTTTCATAGTGAAGCAACATGAACTCATATCTTACAGGGTCATCAGAGAACATTATAGAATTATAGTTTGCAAAAATGTGGAAATAAAAATATAATTTAAAACATCATGTCATGATACTTGTGGCCCAAGAAGTGGTTTAAAAATGTGAAAAACATCACGAATATCTTTTATTTTGTGTCTAAGCCTCGTTTTTAAAATCCTTACTAGGCTCATTTTATTTTTCTATCAGAATTTAGAAGCAATTCCAATCTGAAGAGCATACATTGTATTTTCTTCTATCATCATTGTATCACAAATTAAAAGTTGTAGCTTTCATTATTGCAATGTCTTACAAAAAACAATAAGTTGAAAGAAGCACAGGCTGGAAAAGAAATGCCAAGATGTCACGGTGCTGACAATAATAATATAGTGACAGGGATGAGTGACATTGAGGGTTCTGGTGGCAGGTGTAATCTCAAATTGCCAGGTTAACAAACTGAATTACTACCTGGACTGAAAACATATTACTTAAGTCTTAGAAACCCCACAGTAGTTCTGCATTTATTGAGTATTAGAAAAAGGGAGCCACACAGTTTGTTATAATGCAGGAAATCTCTTTTTTCTTTCTTTCTTTTTTTCACTCACAGCTCACTTCATAATATAAATGCGTGTTCATATATTTTGTAAAACAATCAGAGGAGGGAACTTATGGTCAATGAAAGATCCTAAATTTTGCTTAAGAGCAAAACCATATTTCCCTGGTTGTTGTTCAGTCACTAAGTTGTGTATAACTCTTTGCAACCCCATAGACTGAAGCACGCCAGGCTTTCCTGTCCTTCACGATCTGAAGTATGCTCAAACTCATGTCCATTGAGTTGGTGATGCCATCCAACTATCTTATCTTCTGTCACCCACTTTTCCTCCTGCCCTCAATATTTCCCAGCATTAGAATCTTTTCCAATGAGTCAATGGAAATAAAAATATAATTTAAAACATCATGTCATGATACTTGTGGCCCAAGAAGTGGTTTAAAAATGTGAAAAACATCACGAATATCTTTTATTTTGTGTCTAAGCCTCGTTTTTAAAATCCTTACTAGGCTCATTTTATTTTTCTATCAGAATTTAGAAGCAATTCCAATCTGAAGAGCATACATTGTATTTTCTTCTATCATCATTGTATCACAAACTAAAAGTTGTAGCTTTCATTATTGCAATGTCTTACAAAAAACAATAAGTTGAAAGAAGCACAGGCTGGAAAAGAAATGCCAAGATGTCACGGTGCTGACAATAATAATATAGTGACAGGGATGAGTGACATTGAGGGTTCTGGTGGCAGGTGTAATCTCAAATTGCCAGGTTAACAAACTGAATTACTACCTGGACTGAAAACATATTACTTAAGTCTTAGAAACCCCACAGTAGTTCTGCATTTATTGAGTATTAGAAAAAGGGAGCCACACAGTTTGTTATAATGCAGGAAATCTCTTTTTTCTTTCTTTCTTTTTTTCACCCACAGCTCACTTCATAATATAAATGTGTGTTCATATATTTTGTAAAACAATCAGAGGAGGGAACTTATGGTCAATGAAAGATCCTAAATTTTGCTTAAGAGCAAAACCATATTCCCTGGTTGTTGTTCAGTCACTAAGTTGTGTATAACTCTTTGCAACCCCATAGACTGAAGCACGCCAGGCTTTCCTGTCCTTCACGATCTGAAGTATGCTCAAACTCATGTCCATTGAGTTGGTGATGCCATCCAACTATCTTATCTTCTGTCACCCACTTTTCCTCCTGCCCTCAATATTTCCCAGCATCAGAATCTTTTCCAATGAGTCAGTTCTTTGCATCAGGCAGCCAAAGTATTGGAACTTCAGTTTCAGCATCAGTCCTTCCAACGAATATAATATAATAATTTTCCAGCCTAGCTTTCCCTGGTACCTTTCTCTTTTAGGTCAAAATTATATAAGGATTAGTGTTTGCCTGGGAATGGAGGCAGGGAAGAAGTTGGAAAAGATTAAAAAAGGACAATAGGAAATTTTGTAGGATAATGAGTGTGTTCATTGTCTTGATAGTGACTGTTTTCATGGGTGTAAATGTGCGACATTAAAAAAAATTTACATTTCAAGTATCTGGAATTTATTGTGTATTAGCTATTGTTCAACAAAGCTGTTCAAAAAACCCACATTAAAAATATGGTAGAGAAATTATATTTCTCAATCATATCTAATCCACCTTTGTATATGAAAGACATAGTTCATATGTATATAGCCACTGCTGTGTTCCCTAAAGACAGAATCTTTTGTTCTTTAAGCGCATACCTCCCCAGCTGGAGGGTGGGCATTTTGAAGTCTTAAAATTTTAGTACATGCCTATAGGATATACATCAGGAATTACTCTTTCATATATAGACTAATGACAGCAATACCTTATATTTACACAGTATTTAAAAATTTCTTACATGCTGTTTCATTCACTACTAACCCATTTGGAACCTTCACAATATTGCTTTCAGGAAGTTTATTATAGCCATTTTCCATGTAAAGCAAGAGGAATGTAGTGGTTTAAAGAGACTTTCCAAAGTTGTTATGCTAGGTACACACATCATTTACTCACTATCATGTCCATGCAGTTTCTTCTCTCTCATACCTCCATTTGACATTGAGCTATTCAATAGATTTGTTTATTAGTACAATATTATGGTCCCTATCTGTGTCCTTAAATAATTAGTTTTCATAATCTTTTATCATAGCTGAGTGATGACAGTCAGTTAACAAAAGGTGTAAGTTTTGTTATCCCACTTGAATGGTTTCATTGTGATAGGGGACTGTGATAGGGGACTTCTTGCTGCCTTTGTTAAGCAGAAAGTGAAATCTTTGGCTTGTGAAATTGAGTGCAACTGATTTGAATAATTTCAGCAGATTTGATGTGCCTCTGTCCTTTTTCCTTGATCCACTTCCTTTTATAGCCACAAGATGGATATCTGCACTTGAAGATTGTAGTTTCTCTCTACTGATTCCAACAAGAAAATGGAAAGTTCTCTCTGTCTCGATATATCATTATTATCTCAAAGTATTTGCACAGATACTTCTGCTGTGTCTTTACTAATTTTAAGCATGTGCTCTTTCAGTGATGCTCTGGGATTAGGAAAAGTCTGCACCTTAACTTTTTAAAATTTTCCATTTTGAAATAATTTTAGACTTACACAAGTCCTGAAAAGATAGGACAGACTTCCCAGATACCCTTTACTCAGATTCCTGTAATGTTAATATCACACATAATAGCACAGTTAAGAAATTAACATCAGTACAACAGCAACTATAGATGTTCAGAGTTTATAAGCCTTTCCCCCCTCATTCTGTTCCAGAATCCAGTGTTAGATCTCACATTGTGTTTAACCATCATGTTTTTTCAGTCTCTCTTCCATCTGTGAGTTTCTTCTTGTCATTCATGACCTTGATATTTTGAAGATTGTTTATGGATTTAGAGGAAGAATAGCAGAGAGGTGATGTGTTCTTCTCTTCATATCATCTCAGAGTGTTCATATCAACCTGAATTATCACTGGTGATGCCAACCTTGACCACTTGGGTAAGGTGGTAACTGCTAGGATTTATCCCTTGTAAAGTTACTCTTTCCCTCTTTCTAACACTCTATTCCGGAGGCCTGGAAAAAAGCTAGTTAGTAAACATTTTAGGCTTTGTGGGCCATATGGTATCTGTCACAATGCCTTAACTGTGCTATGTAACTATGAAGCAGACATAGATAATACGTAACGTTTCAATATGTTCCGATGAAACTAGCTGACCCCTGTTGTTTTCATTAGAAAGGAGTCATCAAGTCAAGCCACACAGAAGGGGAGAGGAATTAAACAATCTCTCTTGGAGGGAGGGATATCAAAGAATCTGTGGATATAAGTTAGAACCATTCAATAATTAATAAATATTTGAGGGAAGACACTGGAGGCTATACAAATACCCTCTTTTCTTAAATTTTCTTCCACTAAACAGCATATGGCAGCGGATCTTGCCTGATTCAATTGCTGTCTTTCTTTTTTTCCAGTTGAAGTATAGTTGCTGTACAATATTACATAAGTTACAGGTATATTAATACAATATAATGATTCACAACATTTGAAGGTTATACTCTATCTATAGTTATTACGAAATACAATATATGCTTGTAGCTTATTTTATACCTAATAGATGAACCTCTTACTCCTCTACCCTTATATTCTGTTTTATTTCTTAAACACTTTATTGAGGTAAAATTGACAGAATAAACTGCTGCACATGTTTAAAGTATACAATTTGATAAGCTTTGACCTATGCATGTCTGTATATGTCTGTGAAACCATTACCACAGTCAAGGTAACAAACACAACTATCACCCTTTTAAATCTTTGTAATCTTTTAAATTTTTTATTTTAAACTTATTTATTTTTAATTGGAGGATAATTGCTTTATAATATTGTGCTGATTTCTGTCACATATCAGCATGAATTAGTCATAAGTATACATGTGTCCCCTCCCTCTTGAACTTCCCTTCCACTTCCCACCCCAGGCCATGCCTTTAGGTTGTCACAGAGCACCTCACCTATTGTGTTTCAGTGGTGATTTTCTGTTTCCCATATTAATTCCAGTTCTTTTGTAAGGAAGAATTGTCCCTTCTCTATTTACTCTCACTTGCTTCTCATTTAGGTCTGCTCGCTTAGCTGGATTCTTTGTATCAGTATGGAATTTTGGATATAAAATCGCTATATTTTTCTTTATTTTGTTTCTTATTTATTATTTTGCAGTCAGGAGCTCTTCTAGGTTGGCTCCTGTGTTCCTCTGACATGTACTCATCCCTTTGTGTTTAGAGCATCTCCTTAGTTTCTGCCACTTCAAAATTCTCCAGGTGCATCTTATGTTTTTTCCAGCCCCAGTGCTAGACTCAGCCACTTCTCCAAGGAAACTGGTTCCTTTTGTTGGAGAATTATATTTAAGAATCAATACCTGGAGATAGGTGTGCTCATGGCTACAAATGTCGCTATTCTGGGTCCTTTCAGCAAATACAGCCAGGGAGTATTACCTGTTTGCTGACCTATCTGATCCCTTCTCCAGTGGATCTTCCTGACCCAAGCAAGAATTGAACTGGAGTCTCCTACATTGCAGGAGGATTCTTTACCAATTCAACTATCAAAGAATCCTTGCTGACCTATACATAAGCCTATATCTATTCCTTCATCTATATATTTATTAACATAAACTTGAACTCATATTGATATATACAACTTCAGTATGGCAGCATAATTTTCCTCCAACATTCTCATTTTTCTTGTACCTTCTTTTTCCTACAGTGGTAAAAAATAGCTCTCAGAAGTTGACAATATAAGTATACATGAAGTTGTTTCAGAATTTTGAATGTGTACTCCTATGAGAAATGTTACCAATAAGAGTACAGTGTTTGTATAAAGTTCTTTTTGTCTTCAGATTTACAGTATAAAAATCAAAACACTATTTTTTTTTCCAAAATAACTTAGGAAATGTTATTCTCTACCCCTTCAGTGAGGCTATGTCATGCATACAATTATATGCGTCTGTCACGGTCTGCATTCTTTCTAGTGTTCCCCTGAGATCTTGGTTGATAGATATTTAAAAAATATTGTTTACAATAAAAACCACTCTTTGTGACATACAGTTCTATGTCCTTCATGACAGCATAAAGTCATGTAGCACCATTCCAGCACCATATAGAGCTGTTCCATCACCTTCAGGAAGCTCTGAATGGCCCCCTTTCCACAGTCTCCAACCCCTGACACCCAACAATTTGTTTTCTGTTCATATCTTTTCAAATTTTCTGAAATGCCACATTGACGCAGTCAGACCATATGTAAACATTTTTTGCCTGGCTCTTTTACTTAGCTAATCACATCAAAAATCCACTTGTATTTTTGTGTGAATTTAGCTCATTCCTCTTTGTTTCTGAATAGTATTACATTGCAGGAACATATCACAATTTATTTCTCTGTTCACTTGTTGAAGGACATCTAGATTGCTTTCAGTTTTGGGTGATCATGAACGATGCTGCTATAAACATTTGTGTAAAGCTTTATGTGAACATAAATTTTCAATTCACTTGGGTGAGTATCTAAGAGTGGAATTTCTGGGTTGCACGAGAATGTATAAAACTACTAGCCAGGTTGGGGAATAGGAAAAGATATAATAAAGATAAATGGAAAAACCGCTGTAGGCTCCCAGGCTGAAGCAGGTCTGAAACTGGTGAGGAGAGAAAAACTAAATCAAGATCAGATTTTCAATTGCTATTTTAAGCTGGACATGACTGAACTGAGAATGTTTTGTGACTGCTTTGGTTGAATGAGCAGAAAAGTCAAGGGACACGCTAAGTTTTTCCCTAGGGGTGAATACATTTTAAAGGGGCATAGGAAAGCACAAAATGCTCACTTAATATCATTATAAATATTGTATTTCAGCATGCCCAAGTCATCCAACAAACCAAATTACATGTAATGATTAATTTACTGTTTTGTTATTAGATATGATAAAATTAAGTCAATTTCTCATGACTTTGCTATCATGAAACAAGAGCAATGATTTCGGGTGCTGCTGCTGCTAAGTTGCTTCCTTAAAAAACTAAAAGTAGAGCTTTCATATGATCCAGCAGTCCCACTCTGGGCATGCTGCTGCTGCTGCTGCTGCTGCTAAGTTGCTTCAGTCGTGTCCGACTCTGTGTGACCCTATAGACAGCAGCCCACCAGGCTCCTCCGTACCCTGGGATTCTCCAGGCAAGAACACTGGAGTGGGTTGCCGTTTCCTCAATGATAAAAAACACAGTGCTAGTTCTGAAACAAAGGCTATATTAGACTTTGTTTTGAAATCAGTGAAATAGGGACTACATTTTTGGTTCTTGCTCGTAAGTAATTTAAGGGAGAACAATATCTTTTTACCCCTTGTAATATAAGCACACTAGTTTATGTAAATGGCTCTGAAATAAATACTTATTGAATGAATGAATAAATTGAAAACTTATAAAAGTGAGGCTCAGTAAATACTAAGTAAATACTAACATTTTTATATACATATATCCTCCTGAGGGTTTCCTATGTGGTGCTAGTGGTGAAGAACCTGCCTGACAATGCAGGAGACTTAAGAGACATGGGTTTGATCCCTGAGTCAGGAAGACTCCCTGGAGAAGGAAATGGCAGCCTGCTCCAGTATTCTTGCTTGGAGAATTCCATGGGCAGAGAAACCTGGTGGACTATAGTTCATGAGGTCAGAAAGAATCAGACATGACTGAGCAACTAACACATCTACACACTTCTACACTATACTTGGTTTACATGAATATCATTCTAAACTATGTTATTTCCTTACATAATGTTTCTGAGGCAAAAAAAAAAGGATACAGAATCTCACAATTTATTCTATTAAAAAAATGTGTTAGTGATCAATAATGTGGCAATTTATGTGTGTGGATTTTATTTTTTAAAATTAATTTTTATTGAATTTAGTTGGTTTACAGTGTTGTGTTAGGTTCTACTGTACAGCAAAGTGAATCAGCTGAATGTATACACATATCCCCTCCCTTTTGAACTGGCTTTTCTCATTCAGATAACTAATGAGAGTGTACTGTATGGAACATGAGTGCAGATTTTAGAGAGATTGGAGTTTGGATTTCCGGATTCATTGTTTACAGCGAGCAGTATGTTATGTATTATGTTTATGTTTTTATGTTCAGTCACTCAGTCATGTCCGAAGGGGGTACATAAGTTCTCTGAGCTTTTCTTTCCTTGTCTATAATGATAATGCTGATCTCAAAGGTTGGGCTTCTCAGGTGGTGTGGTGGTAAAGATCCACCTGCCAATGCAGGACACAAGATACCTAGGTTCAGTCCCTGGGTCATGAAGATCCCTTGAGGTAGGAAATGGCATCCCACTCCAGTATTCTTCCCTGGAAAATTCCATGGGCGGAGGAGCTTGGCGGTCTACAGTCCATGGGGCCACAAAGAGTTGGACATGACTGAGTGAGCACACAGTCAGAGGTTATTGAGATAATTAAAGGAGAAGTGGATATAAAGAAGACCTGGGCTGTGGTAAATCCTCCACAAATGCTCATTCTTAGAGCTCTTATTACATTGTTAATTCAAACCATAGTTTTCCTGTCTGCTTTGGTAGACTATACATGTGAGCAAAAATAATTACTTATCCACAGAATTCTCATTTTGGCCACACAGATTCCAGGACTCTTTTTTGCAATCAACCTATTTGCTGTTTGAATGAGGTCCTTTGCAGCTCACTGATCCTACAGAGATACACGATCGAACATACTGATTAAGTGGTAATTACATGTTTTGACTAGAATGGTCTATTTGATATGGGAGAAAAGATCATTTGGAAGCAAATGTTTTATTGAAGTGTTTCCTTAGACTGATCTGATTCTTTTGTAAGGAAAAATTGGGCAAATGTAAATACTAAAAGAGGCACATTTGTAAACAGAGAAACTCTCTGAAAGACTTCTGCTAAATCAAGAAAAATGAGGATTACTTGGACAGCATAAGACATTTTTTGATACCTTTGCTCTTACAGTAAAAATACATACATATATTATTTAAAATTTAAAAATAATAGAAGAACATGGATTGCATATAATTTGTATTCATGTGTGAAACAAAACGTTTCAAACATATACAAAAGTAGAGCAATTAATATAAGAATCCTCCTATCTACACCCCTATCCTGCACCATGAATTCAATACCTGACCTTAAAAATGATCTACTCATGGTTAGTCTTGTTTCATCTATTACCTTCTCAACTCTCTTCCCTACTTCTAGATTATTCTGAAGTGAATTTCAGAGAATTTGTCCTATCTGGTTCCATTTTTTTTAATCTCAGGAAAATATGATTCTATAATTTTTATAGATAACCTTGTGTCATTCACTCCATCATTGTCAAACAGAGAGTACTTCAGAAGCTATGTTTACATTTTAGAGGAATGAAATACTTTATTAGTATAATTCTTAAGTATTGAAAGTTATTTTTTTAACCAAAATATCATGGCTGAAAGCTTTGGAAAAAAGTGTACAGATAAAATAGTTTTACAAATCAGCATATCATCTTTTAAAATAAATCTCTAGTGGCAAAAAGGTCATATATTGTTATTGCTTAGTGTATCAGTTGTGTCTGACTCTTTGTGACCCCATGGATGGTAGCCCTCAGGTTCCTCTGTCCATGGGATTTCCCAGGCAAGAGTACTGGAGTGTGTTGTTATTTCCTACCTCAGAGAATCTTCCCAACCCAAAGATCAAACCCACATTTCCTGCAGGTGGATTCTTTAGCACTGAGTCACCAGGGAAGCCTATGTCATAAAAATTATGTATAAGTGTATTAGAAGCATCATGTTTTTAAAAACCTAAGTATTAATTTCTGTTAGA
Organism: Madoqua kirkii; assembly: GCA_006408675.1. Lineage (NCBI taxonomy): Eukaryota > Metazoa > Chordata > Mammalia > Artiodactyla > Bovidae > Madoqua > Madoqua kirkii. The sequence goes on from SJYC01002522.1 coordinate 26,853, forward strand.
AATATAAAGGAACAAATCCAAAAATGATTATTTATTTGCCCTTAAATGGAATACATTCTTTTTTCTCAAAAGTCTACAGCTGTTTAGAAGATCAAGTGGTTTGATCTTTCAGTTCTTTGTGATTATATTCTCCAGGTTGTAATCATCTTTTGCAGTAATTAGATTTCCAATTGGATTTTATGAAATGAATATTGGTAATATAGTTATATTAAGAGATTTCAGAGTTCAGGAATACATAG
>SJYC01002524.1:0-20967 GCA_006408675.1 Madoqua kirkii
TCTGATGCTGGGAGAGACTGGGGGCAGGAGGAGAAGGGGATGACAGAGGATGAGATGGCCAGAAGGCATCACAACTCGATGAATGTGAGTCTGAGTAAACTCTGGGAGATGATGATGGACAGGGCGGCCTGGTGTGCTGTGATTCATGGTGTCTCAAATAGTTGGACACACTGAGCAACTGAACTGAACTGATACTATAGGTTTATTGTGAAGACTAAATGAGTTAATGCATTCTTACCTTTAGGAAGAGTCTGAGGCATAAATTAAATGTGCTCAATAAATGTTAATTATCAACAAATACCTGTTGTTCTTGAAGTCAATATTTAGCAAATATATTTAGCGAATATTCACTAATAGTAGTGAATTCATATTTCTGGTTATATTTAATCAGTTTTTTTCATTAAAGAGTCCTGTATGTAACATAATAAAGTTTTTCAGAAATGTAACATAGAAAATCTACTATCTCAGACTTCATCACTCTGTCCTATCTAGTTTTGTTTCTGTGTTAAAAAAAATACACAACACAATCATAAAAGACTTCCCTGGTAACTCAGACGGTAAAGAATCTGCCTCCAATTCAGGAGACCCGAATTTGATTCCTGGGTTGGGAAGATCCCCTGAAGAAAAGAAGGGCAACCCACTGCAGTATTCTTGCTTGAAGAATTCCAGGGACAGAGAAGCCTTGGGGTCTACAGTCCATGGGGTCACAAAGAATCATTCACACCTGAGGAACTAACACAATAATTTAGAACTAAAACCTGGGAGTTTATGAATTTAGATATTGAAAACATAAGTTAAACAAATAAAACACGTATGCAAGATATTTTTTTGACTGACCTGAAGGAAGCACTCAGTGTTTTTCCTAACATGCTTTAAAAAATATTTGGAGAGAGCAGTGCATCTCAGGTACAGAGGAAACACCAAAGAATCCTGAGAGGGAAAGAAGCCTCCCAGTGGGTCTCAGTGTATGGCTCCCCTCCACTCTGCGTTTTGCTGCAGAAGAATGTTGGCATGATGACACACATGTGCCAGACGTGCCACTCCATGTGGGGACCTATGAGGAGTGAAAGGAAGCTTATTTTATTGTAAACCTTCCGCTTAGCTACATGGAACAAAGGATAGAAAGTAAAAATTGTTCTGAGATCAGACACATTTTTCTGGGAATGGATATTACAGGGTTGTCTGTGGAAGTAAGCAGAGAAATCTGTGGACTGCTCCAGCCTTTCTTGGGTGGACAAAAATGTGAAATACTTTACACCCACTTGAGCATGGTATATTACATGATGAATTCACTAGAGGGACACAGCCAGGGATGGCACAGTATCTGACCACATCAATGAATTAAAATTCTTATAAAAGAGACAGAAAGAAATAAAGGAAATGAAGCTGTTGCACACAGGTGGGTACTGGTGACTTATTGTTGGTTGCATTTGTTAAGACTCTGTGGTCTACTGATGTGACATTTACATCTTTCTGAGTTTTGCTTTTCACAGCCCAGAAGAAGCTCATTCTTTCTTACCTTTTTAAAATGTGAAGCAAATAATTATTCCTTTCATAAGAACCAAAGATTACTTTCACTTAGATAATTCCATTGTTAAAATCTAAAATGAAACGAAGAGGTCCAATGATGCAATTGGAAGAAAAATTGCTTCCACCTTGCAAATTAGCAAATAAACTGCTCCATGAAAAATATCAAATGTGGAAAATGGCTGGTGGAAGCTCATTTTACCTACAAGTTATAATAATATTTGTTTCAAGCTACACATGCATTCCACCCCCACCTGCCTCCCCATACCCGCACTCATCAAGTAAAAGATTTTCTTTTTTTCAGCAAGAAGACTACATTAAAATTGTTTTCCTTCAGGAAATTTACATAAACTACTCAGACATTTCAAATTGAAAACAATTATGTTTTTGTCTGTAGACTCTCTTTGGTTATAGCCCTTGCTGTGGAGGTAAGATTTCAGTGTTAAAGCCTAGAAGGTTGTTATGAATGAGATCAGTGAGATCTTATCCTCCACCGTCACACAGTGGCTGAACAAGAGAGGAACGAGTCCATGGGTTTGCTCTTGTCAAAAGAAGTTAAGATTGTGAAACAATTGAGAAAATTCTCCTAAAAGAAAAGATTTGTGAGTGATTAGCAAGGATGGGGGGACAGAGATAAGCAAATGGTATAGATGGGCCACTGAGACTGTATGGCTGTCTGTCTATCCTTGAATCCTTTAGATACACTTTATCCCATCTAGACAATGAACACAATTCCATGTAGGTCACTACTGTGTTTTATTCCTTTTCCAATGTCATAAACCCATAAGATTTCTCTGGGCTCCTTGTCAGTTCAAGGAGATCATTCTACTGCTTCCTTGCCCCACACTGGACTTCCAGCCTCTCTGTGGCATCATCTAAAGTCTGTGCTTGTGTCATGCTGTTCCAGGTGCTGGAGAACTGTTTCACTTTTGCAGGTCCTAGTGAAGCTTGAGGAATTCTAAGAGGCTGTCTCACCCTTTTGACCTTGATAAACAACCCCTCCTCCCACCTCACCCAGGCATTTCTGCTCTGGGATTTTTTTATTGCTTCCCAAGATTCTATTCCTGGTGACTCAAGGGCAGAGAATCCACCTGCAATGCAGAAGACCCAGGTTTGATCCCTGCATCAGGAAGATCCCCTGGGGCAGGGAATGGTAAGCCATTCCAGTATTCTTGCCTGGAAAATCCCATGGGCAGGGAAGCCTGGTGGGCTACAGTCCATGGGGTTGCAAAAATTCAGACACAGCTGAGTGATTTTCACTTTTCAAGGTTCTACTCAAGAAAGGGGGCAAATAAAGGATGGCAATTTGTACTTTCAAATACCCATAATCCTTACTGCTTAGCTCTCTTCCATGCTAAGATTAGAAGATAAGGTGGGCAAGTGACCTTTCTCAGGGACTCACACCATCTACTCATCTTTCACTTTTCTCCTATCATTCCTCCACTCCAGTCCAGGGAACACTTATTGCATCTGTGGAGCCCAGAATCTTGCTCTTACATAAACATTTACATCTTTCTGAGTTTTGCTTTTCACAGCCCAGAAGAAGCTCATTCTTTCTTACCTTTTTAAAATGTGAAGCAAATAATTATTCCTTTCATAAGAACCAAAGATTACTTTCACTTAGATAATTCCATTGTTAAAATCTAAAATGAAACGAAGAGGTCCAATGATGCAATTGGAAGAAAAATTGCTTCCACCTTGCAAATTAGCAAATAAACTTCTCCATGAAAAATATCAAATGTGGAAAATGGCTGGTGGAAGCTCATTTTACCTACAAGTTATAATAATATTTGTTTCAAGCTACACATGCATTCCACCCCCACCTGCCTCCCCATACCCGCACTCATCAAGTAAAAGATTTTCTTTTTTTCAGCAGAAGACTACATTAAAATTGTTTTCCTTCAGGAAATTTACATAAACTACTCAGACATTTCAAATTGAAAACAATTATGTTTTTGTCTGTAGACTCTCTTTGGTTATAGCCCTTGCTGTGGAGGTAAGATTTCAGTGTTAAAGCCTAGAAGGTTGTTATGAATGAGATCAGTGAGATCTTATCCTCCACCGTCACACAGCGGCTGAACAAGAGAGGAACGAGTCCATGGGTTTGCTCTTGTCAAAAGAAGTTAAGATTGTGAAACAATTGAGAAAATTCTCCTAAAAGAAAAGATTTGTGAGTGATTAGCAAGGATGGGGGGACAGAGATAAGCAAATGGTATAGATGGGCCACTGAGACTGTATGGCTGTCTGTCTATCCTTGAATCCTTTAGATACACTTTATCCCATCTAGACAATGAACACAATTCCATGTAGGTCACTACTGTGTTTTATTCCTTTTCCAATGTCATAAACCCATAAGATTTCTCTGGGCTCCTTGTCAGTTCAAGGAGATCATTCTACTGCTTCCTTGCCCCACACTGGACTTCCAGCCTCTCTGTGGCATCATCTAAAGTCTGTGCTTGTGTCATGCTGTTCCAGGTGCTGGAGAACTGTTTCACTTTTGCAGGTCCTAGTGAAGCTTGAGGAATTCTAAGAGGCTGTCTCACCCTTTTGACCTTGATAAACAACCCCTCCTCCCACCTCACCCAGGCATTTCTGCTCTGGGATTTTTTTATTGTTTCCCAAGATTCTATTCCTGGTGACTCAAGGGCAGAGAATCCACCTGCAATGCAGAAGACCCAGGTTTGATCCCTGCATCAGGAAGATCCCCTGGGGCAGGGAATGGTAAGCCATTCCAGTATTCTTGCCTGGAAAATCCCATGGGCAGGGAAGCCTGGTGGGCTACAGTCCATGGGGTTGCAAAAATTCAGACACAGCTGAGTGATTTTCACTTTTCAAGGTTCTACTCAAGAAAGGGGGCAAATAAAGGATGGCAATTTGTACTTTCAAATACCCATAATCTTACTGCTTAGCTCTCTTCCATGCTAAGATTAGAAGATAAGGTGGGCAAGTGACCTTTCTCAGGGACTCACACCATCTACTCATCTTTCACTTTTCTCCTATCATTCCTCCACTCCAGTCCAGGGAACACTTATTGCATCTGTGGAGCCCAGAATCTTGCTCTTACATAGTTTGTTTTCATAGTTTGCTTTCACAGTTTCTTTCTTCCAAGTATTAGTCATACATAATAGTGTTTTGACATCTTCCTGAAAACTGAATTTATAAATTGAAAGCAAGGAAAATATTTGCTTCTTCCATTTGCTATGTCATCATTTTCTAGAGACGAAAACATCCTAAACAGGGAGGGACAGACAGGGATAAATGGAATTTTAAACAAAAAAATCACTACCACACAAAGCATATTGGTCAATATTTTTGACATTTTATAGTAGCCCAAAACACAGGATGTGTTTGAACTTGCCTGGCTTCTCTGAAAGTGGACTAGTATGGGAGGAAAAGTGATGTCAGTGAACTGGGACTTAGTGTAAAATGCAAGGATAAGCTGTGTTTTCTTGCATAGGTTACACTCCTGAAATGGACTTCTCAGGTGGCTCAGTGGTAAAGAATGCACTTGCCAATACAGGCAATATAGGTTGGATACCTGGGTCTGGAAGATCCCCTGCAGAAGAAAATGGCAACTCACTCCAGTGTTTTTTGCTGGGAAATCCCATGGACAGAGGAGCCTAGTGGGCTACAGTCCATGAGATCAAAAAAGAGTTGAACAACTTAATGACTGAACAACAAACATATTTCTGAAATACTTAGAGTACTGATATTCACTTTCTTTCTCTAAATTCTGACACCTCTTTTTAGTCACTGGGCTAGAACTGCTTAGAATATTAAAACGAAGCATTACTAATTCTTGAGCTTTTTGGCCAGATGTCAATTTCAAAAGAAGAGTAAATTTTTAAATACATATATAGCTACCCTATGGCAGAAAGTGAAGAGGAACTAAAAAGCCTCTTGATGAAAGTGAAAGAGGAGAGTGAAAAAGTTGGCTTAAAGCTCAACATTCAGAAAACGAAGATCATGGCATCGGGTCCCATCACTTCATGGGAAATAGATAGGGAAACAGTGTCAGACTTTATTTTTTGGGGACTCCAAAATTACTGCAGATGGTGATTGTAGCCATGAAATTAAAAGACGCTTATTCCTCGGAAGAAAAGTTATGATCAACCTAGATAGCATATTCAAAAGCAGAGACTTTGCCCACAAAGGTCCATCTAGTCAAGGCTATGGTTTTTCCTGTGGTCATGTATGGATGTGAGAGTTGGACTGTGAAGAAAGCTGAGCACCGAAGAATTGATGCTTTTGAACTGTGGTGTTGGAGAAGACTCTTGACAGTCCCTTGGACTGCAAAGAGATCCAGCCAGTCCATCCTAAAGGAGATCAGTCCTGGGTGTTCATTGGAAGGACTGATGTTAAAGCTGAAACTCCAGTACTTTGGCCACCTCATGCAAAGAGCTGACTTATTGGAAAACACTCTGATGCTAGGAGGGATTGGGGGCAGGAGGAAAAGGGGATGACAGAGGATGAGATGGCTGGATGGCATCACTGACTCGATGGACGTGAGTTTGTCTGAGCTTCGGGAGATGGTGATGGACAGGGAGGCCTGGCGTGCTGTGATTCATGGGGTTGCAAAGAGTCAGACACGACTCAGGGACAGAACTGAACTGATATTTAATGAAAATGATTCTTTTGCTCAAAAATAATTTTTAGAATTCATTCATTTATTTATTTATTGCTACTCTGAGTCTTAATTGCTGCACATTGCGTTCCCTGGCTGTGGCAAGCAGGACCTACTCTCTAGTTGCAGTGTGCAGGCTTCTCGCTGTGGTGGCTTCTCTTGTTGTGGAGCACAGGTTTAGGCTGTGCAAGCTCAGTAGTTGTGGCATGTGGGCTTATTTGCTCTGAGGCAAGTGGGATCTTCCTGAACTGGGTCAAATCTGTGTCCTCTGTATTGCAGGGAGATTCTTTACCGCTGAGCCAATGGGAAGTCCTGCTCAAAAGTATTTGTCAGTCATTAACAATATGCATAGGAAGTGCAAAACTTCATTGGATGTTTGAAACTGACTAGGAATTGCCTTGATAAAGTATGTTGCTTGTTGTTTTTTTTTTTAATATAAATTTATTTATTTTAACTGGAGGCTAATTACTTTACAATATTGGTTTTGCCATACATCAACATGAATCCACCACAGGTGTACATGTGTTCCCCAACCTGAACCCCCATCTCCCTCCCTGTACCATCCCTCTGGGTCATCCCAGTGAACCAGCCCCGAGCATCCTATATCATGCATTGAACCTGGACTGGCAATTCACTTCATATATGATATTATACATGTTTCAGTGCCATTCTCCCAAATCATCCCACCCTCTCCCTCTCCCACAGAGTCCAAAAGACTCTTCTATACATCTATGTGTCTTTTGCTGTCTCGCATACAAGGATATTGTTACCATCTTTCAAAATTCCATATATATGTGTTAGTATACTGTATTGGTGTTCTTCTTTCTGGCTTACTTCACTCTATATAATAGGCTTCAGTTTCATCCATCTCATTAAAACTGATTCAAATGTATTTTTTTAATGGCTGAATAATACTCCATTGTGTATATGTACCACAGCTTTCTTATCCATTCGTCTGCTAATGGACATCTAGGTTGCTTTCATGTCCTGGCTATTATAAACAGTGCTGTGATGAACACTGGGGTAAACGTGTCTCTTTCAACTCTGGTCTCCTCTGTGTGTATGCCCAGCAATGGGATTGCTGGGTCATAAGGCAGTTCTATTTCCAGTTTTTTTTTTTTTTTTTAAGGAATCTCCACTCTGTTCTCCATAGTGGATGTACTAGTTTGCATTCCCACCAAAAGTGTAAGAGGATTCCCTTTTCTCCACACCCTCTCCAGCATTCATTGCTTGTAGAATTTTGGATAGCACTGTTTTTTATTTTTTTATATAAATTTATTTATTTTAATTGGAAGTTAATTACAATATTGTATTGGTTCTGAGTGCTGTTTTTTTTTAATCTGTTGTGGACTTAAGGAATTTGTGATTCATAAATTTTGAAGAACAAACTTAGTTAATTCTCATAGACCTGTGATTTCACTGTGACTTTGTTGAAACAGGTTGGACCTCTGGCTCCTATAAATTGGATCTAAATATTCTTTCTTATTGCTTAGCTCAGAATCACATGCACTTTTAGAATCTAGAAATAAGTACTCAGTTCTGCCTCCTGCAAATAATAATTCACAATAGATATTCACTGGTGTTGAGTTCTTTATGATGGTGACTGCTGCACAAATCTCATGTACACTAAATGTTGAACAAACGTTACCATTATTTTGACAAATATCCTCAGGTCTTTGGCACTGGTTTTGACAAATGGTCACAAGGAAGCTGATTCAGATGAATGACAGGCAGTTGTAGTGCAGTTCTACCAGCTGATTTTTCATCATGGAATGATTCAAAAAAAGCTAAGGAAAGTGTTCATCTGACTTGATAGTGTAGGGTCCATCTGCAGTGTGGACAGTGGGTGATAGTTAATGGGCTGGAAATACTCGGTAGAGACTGTCTTCACCAGAGCAAATCAAATAATTATCTTTGTCAACTCCCTACATAGTAAAACCTTGGACTATATGATTGTGTTTAAAAGTGCGTTTAAATAAAAATAAACTTTATATGAACTTGTTTGTCATATAAAATGAATTAGCCAAGTTATTAGGGTTCATCTAGATAAGGTGTATGTGCGTGCACCTGAGTTCATAACATAGAAAAGGGTTAGTATATTTTGAGTGATGTTTTAAATAGTGAAACCAAATAAAATATTTGTAAATTTTCTCTCCATTTTTTTAAAAAACTGCTAAATTGTCTATACATGAAAGAAAAAAGAATCAACTCAGTTACAAAATCTGCATTGGAGTCCTGCCCTTGATAGCTTTACCCAATTCATTTAATACAATGTTTTTCAACCTTTTCTCATTATTACTCTTCCAAAGTGGTTTATTAAACATTTTATCTTAATTAGGTCATCTCCAATGAAATATTTATTTCACAGATAAAAGCTGGTTTAAAACTCAGCATTCAAAAATCTAATATCATTGCATCTGCTCCCATCACCTTATGGCAAACAGAAGGGGAAGCAATGGAAACAGCAACAGATTTTATTTTCTTGGGCTCCAAAATCACTGTGACAGAGACTGCAGGCATGAAATTAAAAGATGCTTGCCCCTTGAAAGAAAAGCCATGACAAACCTAGACTGTGTATTAAAAAGCAGACACATTTCTTTGCTAACAAAGGTCCATAGAGTCAAAACTATGGTTTTTCCAGTAGTCATGTATGCATGTGAGAGCTGGATAATATAAAAGGCTGAACCCTCAAGAACTGACGCTTTCAAACTGTGGTGCTGGAGGAGACTCTGAGAGTCCCTGGAACAGCAAGGGGATCAAACCAGTCCATTCTAAATGAAATCAACCCTGAATATTCACTGGAAGAACTGATGCTGAAGCTGGAGCTCCAACACTTTGGCCACTTAATGTGAAGAGCCAACTCATTGGAAAAGACCCCGATGCTGGGAAATATTGAAGACAAAAGGAGAAGGGAGTGACAGAGGATGTAATGGTTAGTTAGCAGCACTGACTCAATGGACATGAGTTGGAGCAGACACAAAGGAGAAAGAGAGAAGAGAGGGCAAAATCTAAGGAGACAGTAGGGGGCAGAGGATCCTGGCTTCTTACAGTCCATGGAGTCACAAAGAAAAGGACAGGACTTAGTGAATGAGTAACAACAACAAACCTACAGTGGGAGGTGTATCTAGACCTGCCACACAGAGAGAGAATAGAAAGAGACAGGGCACATTGCTTTGGGGATAACCTGGTGAAGGGAACATCTGCATTTCCATGCCAACACTGAGAGCGCCTTGAAGAGCATCTGGAGGAGTAAGCCACTCCTCCAGCCACTGAGGCAGAAGAGAGAGAAACCAGTAGAGGGCGCACTACTGCTTTAAGAGAATTGCTATCGGAGAACTTCTGAAAAAACACTCCCAGAGTTTGAGAAGAAAAGTTTCAGCTTGGATGTCTGCCAAATCCAGAGGACACTATAGAACCTGACCCAGCACCAGTCCTTTAAAATCATATGCACTCTCCTCTAATCCTTTCACATCCTGCCTGTGACCCTATATATATGAGTCACAAGAAAAGTAAACTGGGGCAACAAAAACTGATCACATATCGCTCCTCCAACAGAATCTCTGAAACCAGAATTTCAAAACTAAGGAAGGGAGGGGCCTCCAAGTTAAATTAAGATGCACATTGATTATTTCTTGAGGAGTAAGAGAGTGGACGGTCTTTTAAGGGTACATCACAGGCATAAAGAATATGCCTGTGGAGCAGGCGATGCATGTTCGATCCCAGGGTTGGGACGATTGCCTGGATTGCCTGGAATGGCACCCACTCCAGGATTCTTGCCTGGAGAATTCCATGGACAGAGAAGCCTGGTAGGCTACAGTCCATGGGGTGGCAACGAGTCTCACACAACTCAGCAACTAATACTTTCACTTTCATAGGCCTGATGGTTACTGAGTGACGGTTATGGGATCATCCAGGGGTGCAGAGAAGAGACAAGGAAATAAAAGAAGAACGGAGATTTTGTCAAGATTTCAGCTCCAGGGTCATATTAGACTGACTTGCATTTGCCCCTCAGACCCACGCTTTCCTCCTGCACATTCCTGAACACATTATTAAATTTTTTGGATACTAAGCTTCTTTGTGGATGAGATGGGAATCGAAATAGACTCATCTTCTAAAACTGGGCTGAGGATGAATAGAACTGTAAAGTGTTAAGCACAAAAGAAGGCTCAATAAATGCTTCTGGTTGCTGCTGAGGCTACTGTGAAGTAACCAAAATGTTTGAAACTGGGTGAATTAATACACTCCACGGACAGAGGAGCCTGGCAGAGCACAGTCCACGGGGTGGCAAAGAGTCAGATGTGACCGAGCAGCTAAGCACAGCACAGGGATTATCCCCAAACAGCAGTCGAGACCCAGTGTAGGCGTTTTGCCTCAAATCTTAGTGAACCAGCATTTTTGAATTCACTGTTTCTGCACTACCTTTTCCTTTGTCTAAAACATTACAACTTAAAAAAAAAAGTACAGTTTTGCTTTCCTGAAAAATACACCATTGAAATAGAGAAATCTTACCCAGAAAAACTTCATGCTGCACCTTTCACAGATCAATTGTACATAGAATAACAACATCTATAAAATATAAAATAGATTAGTTCTTACAGTCAAATAGCACTAGCACACAAAAACCACACACACGACAGGATTTGAGTGTCTATTAAAATGATAGATGTATACATCTGTCAATAAATTATAGAATATCTAAGCAGATGGGAAATATATATTCATCAGTGTAATTTTTGATCAAAAGCTATAATTACAATAAAGTTAACTAAAAATAATTTTAAAAACTCTTGTTTCCAGAATCTAAATAAAAATATATTAAAAAAATTTTTAAGATCCCCCACGTCCCTTGTCATAGTCCTACAAACTTTCAATTATATTTTTAGCTAATATTACATAGAAAATATATATGTTTTGATTTCAATAGTGTCTTTATGATCAGCATTTAGAAATTATGAAACCATTAAAACCATTTAAAGACAATGTGTGAACTAGGAATAAATAGAAAAAAAACTCAATTCACCATCTTAGAACAATCTTTATAGACATTTGATGTTTTCATTTTTATCAAGTCCAATTTTGTCTTCCATGTGCATGTGTATTTTGAAAACTATTTTTATTGTCACTAGGGAAGACAATATACAGTAAGTTCCCTACAGTCGAATGAGTTCCATTCTGAAAGCAAGTTTGTAAGTCCAGCTTTTGGGTAAGTCCTTCAAAGTTAGCCTAGGTATCCAACTAACATAATTGTCTATATAGTATTGTACTGTAATAGATTTATAATACTTTTCACGGAAATAATACACAGAAAGCAAACATAAAAATTAAAGAAAATATTTTAAATCTTACCTTGCACAATACAGTAGTTCCAGCTATATCATCGCTGCTTTTACATTTGCTTCTGGACATCCTGGGCTTGAAATAAAGATACTGTACTGTCGTACTCTGCATCATACTGCACAGTAAAATACACAAACGCAAGGCCACTTGTAGAGGATGACTGCATGAAACGGTGAATGCAAGACATATGAGCTAACTTACGTGACTGGGTGTAAGAACTCACCTTAGCATCTTGGAAAGTTCAAAACGTAAAGGTTCATATGTGGGGGACTCACTGTAGTTTGCTGCCTTTTCCACTTGATTGGCTGCAACTGGAGTGAACTAATTTCCAAGAGGTGTACTGGTTTTTCTCTTCATTGGCATTTGACTTTCTGGCCCAGAGTTTTGACTGTTCCTAATTATGTTAGCAAAAGAGGACATCATAATTACTCTCATTTGCATTTATATAACTGTTGGTGATACTAAATATACCCCACAAGTTCTGTCTTAATCTATATTTCTTAATTTGTACTAATGTTTCTTGCTAATTTACGTATGGACATCTTAGATATTTGTTTCTTTTAAATTTTTATGTGAAAACATATTAGCCAATTTGCAACACTTTAAATGTAAGTGCTGCTTCTGTAATTAATTTATTTTCAAGATGTGTATAAGAGACAGCAGTTTATGATGTGTTGTGACTTACTGCCTGTCTACTCTCTGAGCTCTTGATGGGCTATTCTGTTTTTTTTTGCCTGACTGTAGCAAAGGAAACAGAACAGTTTGTTTTTATTTTTGGTTTTATATTTGTGGGAAGGGCAACTTTCTGATTGCTGAAAACTGACTTTTTTCTTCCTTAACCTATTTCTGTTCCAATGCCACTGGTCTTGAATACACCTGTCTCACCTCTGGCTTCCCCTGTGGGGGACTGTATGTTTCTCATCATGCCATGCCCAGTATAGGATAGACTCCAATCTCTCTGAGGATGGCTTTGCTTTTTTTCAAATCCTACAAATTACTGAAACTTTGCTTATGGATAGAAGTAGAGATCAAGGCTCTAAGAAAAAAAAAGGAAATTCAACAAAACCCAGAAGTGAGTTTAATAGGAAAGAGAATCCCTCTCTCTGTGATCCTTGCCCTTTTCTGATAAGAATGAAATGAAGATCTCTTGCCTCTTTCTTCCTTAAATACTCCTTTTCTCCCCCTTTCAACTCTATTTCCTAGACACAATAAAGCTTGAAGATTAAGACCACCAAGCATCTGTGGCTCAAGAGGTACAATAAGTAGAGACTCAAGTTAAAGGCTTGTGAAAAAATGTCATTGCCTAAAAAGGGTATGGTAAATTCAGAGGGAAGAGATGTAAGTGCTAATGGATGCTTCCGAGGAATGAGGGCAAAGAGCAAGAGTCCAGGAGAAAAACCCAAGACTCCACAAGAAAGTAATTATGTGGCAGATAGAACAGGACCAGAATCTATTTTTAAAAAATGAAAAAGCCAAGGAACAAGAAAAATGGGTCTAAAACCAGGGACAATCAACAGCTGACTGAATGTATTGAGAAAAAGGTGAGAATGGGGAGGTTGGACAAGTGAATGGAAAATCACCCAAATACAAACCTGAAATATGGTCCTTCTCCTTAATGATCCTTGTCTCCAGCCAGAGGAAGAAAGGACATTCAGAGGAAACTGACAGGCCACTCTTCTTCCAGATGACAAAAGGGAGGCTAAACATAGAAACAGCTCCACTTTGGACTGAAGAGTAGAGTAGAAAAAGGTGAGTGAACCAAGACTCAAAATTGAAGGGGACAGAAGCAAGGGGAGAGGCTGTGGCAGGAAGCGGAGGTAAGTCTCTGCCATCACCAACCCAACGAGAATGGGATTTAATGTTCCATCTTGGGTGGGGTGAGCTGAATAAAGGCAGCTCTCTCCGTGGAGGGCCCTTGGCTTTCTCACTCCCAGAGTCTTCAGTTCTGCACCCAAGCTTTCAAGATGGGCTGAGCTGTGGTGGGTGGTGTAAAAGTTAAGGAGATACCATTGAGGTGGAGGGAGACAGAGTAGGAGCAAGGTAGCTGGCAGCCCAGAGAGACCAATTTTGAAGGAAAAAAATTCTCTCTCCTGCATGTCTTAAGAGAAAGAATCTAAGGTTACTCAATGCAGCAATCTGTTTAAATCCAGACTTATAGCCAACAATCGTTTAATAACTACTTACTGATCACCTACCACATTCAGGGCACTAGCAGTCAAAATATGAAAAGAATCACAAGAAAATAAACAAGAAGGTGATCTAGAAGAAGAACTAATTTCCAAGATGGAATATTAGTAGCCTTGGGTTATAAACAATCTTGGACTTTTTCATTTCATCTAAATACAGATTCTACGCATCCATGCATCTAGCCAAGTATCCAACAAACAAGCACGCTGAACACCTACTATATGCCAAGATTTGTACCAGATGGTGGGAACAGAAAGATGTTAGACATGATGCCTAACACGAATAGCTCTGCCCAGTAGGGAATGAGGGGGAAATGTTTAAACCAACATTATGGTGCAACATAAGCACAAATTAGATAGATGCCCAAGGTACAATGAGAGCTTGAGAACATCCAGATGGTAAAAGGGGAGGGAGGCACTCCAGTCAGAAGGAACAGCATGGGCAAAGACGGACAAGACTAACTGCAAGGCAGATTCATGAGGGGCAAGCAGTTCCTGTGGCTGGAGTCCTGGAAGCACAGGAGAAATGGCAGACTAGATAACAGCAGAGCTTCTTCAACTCACACTACATACATTTTGTTCATCTCTTTGTTGTGGAAGCTGTCTGGTGCATTGTAGACTGTTTAATAGTATCTCTGGCCTCTACCCACTAGATGCCAGTGCACACGCACACACACACACACACACACACACACACACAAATACACACACCCATGGTGACCATCAAAAATGTCTATAGGCATTGTCAAACGTCCTCTGTGAGGTAAAACTAACAAATTTTGATCCTGGTTGAAAATAAATAAATTACAGAGGTAGAAATGGGTCAATTTATGAATGGTTTTACATGGAATTTGGATATTTTCTTCTAAGCAGTGGAAATCATGGAAGGAATTGACATGATCATACCTGATCCTGAGACCTATCACTTTTGTTTAGAGGATCTGCAGAGGGACAACGCTGGAGTAAGAAGCCCAGTCAGGGGAAGTCTACTGCAAGAGTCACATTGGTACTAGGCTAGACAGTTTCTACCTAGGTTTGAAATTCTTATGACATTTTAAGTTCATTTTTAACTTAAAGAGAATGAGAAATTGCAAGGACTTCAAATTCACAGTGTGCCTGAGGCAGAGATGGAATGGAATTCAGCTGATACTATTATTCATGGTAGACAAAGCTAAAAACTGAAGTTATATTCCTTAAATAGTATATTGAATATGTCTCAGGAAAAGGTGCATTTAATGAGGGAAGAAGTTTTCCAACGTTAGACTTTTCAAATGACTAAAATCATTATAAAATGCAAATAATCTGAATTGAAATTACTTTATTTTGTTTTTAGGTTTGAGGGAAAACTTTACATGTGTGCTTTATTTTTAAAAAAATCTATAGGTATAGATAGTAAAATCTGGTTGGTAAATTTCCATCGTCTTGATTTAAAAGAATACATCAATGTTTTAAAACTTCTTTAAAAAGTGAGTTTCTGAAATGTACATTTAAATTAATTAATATAAGCAATTAAATGGAATCTTTTATTATAAACCTTAGAACATTTGGGTTATCAAGAAAATGACATCTTACAAGTTATGATGATTAATTTATGTGTCAACTTGACCAGACAAAGGGATGCCCAAATAGCTGGTACAACATTTCTTGGTGTGTCTGTGAGGGTATTCCAGCAGAGACTAGCATTAACATCTGTAGACAAAGTAAAGATGATCCTCCCTAATGTGGGTGAGCATCATATAATCCATAGGAGGCCTGAATAGAACCCAAGAAAGCAGAGGAAGGGAGAATTTGCTCTTTACTTGAGCTGAGACATCTATCTGCTGACCTCCAACATCTGTGTTCCTAGTCCTCGGACTTTCAGACTCTGATTAGGATGTATGCCTTTGTCTCCCCTGGTGTTTAGGGCTTTCAGTTTGGACTGGAACTATGCTACCAGCTTTCCTGGTTCTCCAGTTTGCAGATGGCAAACCATAGCCTTCTTAAATCATGTGAGTCAATTCCTATGACAAATCTTACCTTATATATGTTTATATATGTCTTACTGGTTCTGTTTCTTTCTAGAATCTCATATATAAGTTAAAGGTTAACTCAGTGTATGTTGTTGTTCAGTCATTTAGTCGTGTCTGACTCTTTGCAACACCATGGACTGGGGTTCTCTGTCCTTCACTATCTCCCTGAGTTTGCTCAAACTTATGTCCATTGATTTGGTGATGCTATCCAACCATCTCATCCTTTGTCACCCCTTTCTCCTCCTGCCCTCAATCTTTCCCAGCATCATGGTCTTTTGGCTCTTCGCATCAGGTGGTTGAAGGTATTGGAGCTTCAGCTTTAGCATCAGTCCTCCCAGTGAATATTCAGTGTTGATTTCCTTTAGGATGGACTGATTTGCTCTCCGTGCTGTCCAAGGGACTCTCAAGAGTCTTCTTCAGCACCACAATTAAAAAGCATTAATTTTTCAGTGCTCAGCCTTTTTTTTTTAAGGCCCACTCTCACATCTCTACATGACTACTGGAGAACCATAACTTTGACTATATGGACATTTGCCATCAAATTGATGAATTGGCTTTTTAAATACTCAAGTTTGTTATACATTAAATGTATAAAGAACTATCTGTAGGAGATTGGAACATGTCAATAAAGGTATTCATTTGTATTCTCAGTTTCTTCATCATTCACTATAAAAGCAGGACATAATGTACTTTAAAAGTGATTTGTTTATGCTTTCCCTATGATGATGAATTCCCTGTTAGTCTCAGAGCCTGGAGTTCTAGAGTCTTGCTTTACACCATTTCTTGGCACATCTGTTCTTACACAGAACCCTCTTTATAGCTGAACTTTGCAGTGCTCAGCCTATAAATATACAGTTCAGCTTTCAAGTCTGTTCTTAATCCTTATCTCTTTGGTTTAAGGCCAGTGCACTATTTATCAATGCATTCTCAAGGCGCTGTGACTCTGAAACCTCCCTATAGGCATCTTACTGATATCTATCACTTCCTCTTCTCAAGAAGCCCAGTTTGATAAAACACAGCTGGCTTAAAAGTATGAGACCTTGAATCCTATCAGTAATACTACTTTATTGTGTAACCCACGTGCAATATGATTAAACTCACTTCCTAAGTCTATTTGTCTATTTAAGTATATTACCCTCCAGAGGTTTAACTTTCCTCTAAGGGGAAAATTGCCATTTTGCTCTTTAATTACACGTGTACATATGATGTAATATTACATCTCGTTTGGAGAGATGGCTTCTACCATTGATCCAGTATATACCTGAAGCTGTGAAATCTTATGGTATTACTCATGAAAATAAATATGACACGGGAGTTCAAAACCACAAAGTTATGGCTGGTACTTGAATTTTTAAAAAGCAAGGGATATTTTCATTGTCATATTGAAATATTATTTGTTAGTTTCCACATTTGTTAAACCTTATAGAGTTTATATCATGATGTGTAAGAATACAAAAATATTGAATACCTGTTTTAAAGAAACTCAAAATTTATTGTAATAAAGGCTATTTTTTCAACATTTATTTTATTTATTAAGAAAACAGACGTTAAATTAGTCATGATGCAATGAACAGTTATTATGGTGTGACATATTTCACTAACAATGGCTTTCTACTAGACTCATTTCATTCATTTATTCATGTATTTATCTAACATATATGCATATATGTATGTGTGTGTGTTTATATATATATATATATATAGCTTCCCTGGTGGCTCAGTGGTAAAAAACATTCTTCCTGCCAATTCAGGAGATGTGGATTTGATCCCTGAGTCTAGAAGCTCACTCAGAGAAGGAATAGCAGCCCACTTCAATATTCTTACTTGGGAAATTCCATAGACAGAAGAACCTGACAGTCTGCAGTCCATGTACTTGCAAAGGAGTCAAATACAACTTACAGACTGAAGCAACAACTCTCTTTATATGTGTGTGTATTATAGTTGAGTACTATATATGTGTGTGTATATATATATATAGTCGAATAAAAAAGAAGTACAAGACTTGTCCCACCAGATTACTTGGTGGCTCAGATGGTAAAGAGTCTGCCTGCAATGTGAGAGACCAGAGTTTGATCCCTGGGTTGGGAAGATTCCCTGGAGAAGGAAATAGCAACCCACTCTAATATTCTTGCCTGGAAAATCTCATGAATGGAGGAGCCTGGCTGGCTACAGTTCATAGAGTCGCAAAGAGTTGGACACGACTGAATGACTTCACTTTCACTTGAGAATTGTGAGTTAAGTTTTATTTGGGGCAAAATGAGGACTGTAGCCTGGGAGGCAGCATCTCAGATAGCTCTGAGAGACTACTCCAAAGCGGCAGTGGGGGGAAGTCAATATATAAGATTTTGGTGAAGGGGGAGTTCAGTACCATGAAATACATATTTTACAAAAGGATTTCTGTTAGTCATGAGTATCTGATGTCACTGTGAGGGGATTTAGTGCTTCTCTAGATATGAGGAGATGCAAGGGCTGCGATCATAAAATCTGTTCCTTCTCCAGAGGACCATCCCAACCCAGGGATTGAACCTGGTTCTCCCGCATTGTTGGCTGACTCTTTACCATCTGAGCCACCAGGGAAGTATAAAATCTGTTCTAAAAAACAATTATCTGAAGAACTTCCAGATGTTCAAGCTAGTTTTAGAAAAGTCAGAGGACCAGAGGAAAGGCAGAAGAACCAGAGATCAAATTGCCAACATACACTGGATCATCAAAAAAGCAAAAGAGTTCACAAAAACATCTATTTCTGCTTTACTGACTATGCTAAAGCCTTTGACTATGTGGATCTCAATAAACTGTGGAAAATTCTGAAAGAGATGGGAATACCAGAACACCTGACCTGCCTCTTGAGAAACTATATGCAGGTCAGGAAGCAACAGTTAGAACTTGATATGGAACAACAGACTGGTTCCAAATAGGAAAATGAGTAGGTCAAGGCTGTATATTGTCACCCTGCTTATTTAACATATGCAGAGCACATCATGAGAAACACTGGACTGGAAGAAGCACAAGCTGGAATCAAGATTGCTGGGAGAAATATCAATAACCTCAGATATGCAGATGACACCACCCTTATGGCAGAAAGTGAAGAGGAACTAAAAAGCCTCTTGATGAAAATGAAAGAAGAGAGGGAAAAAGTTGGCTTAAAGCTCAACATTCAGAAAACTAAGATCATGGCATCTGGTCTCATCACTTCATGGGAAATAGATGGAGAGACAGTGGAAACAGTGTCAGACTTCAATTTTGGGGGCTCCAAAATCACTGCAGATGGTGACTGTAGCCATGAAATTAAAAGACACTTACTCCTTGGAAGAAAAGTTATGACCAACCTAGATAGCATATTCAAAAGCAGAGACATTACTTTGCTGACTAAGGTCTGTCTAGTCAAGGCTATGGTTTTTCCTGTGGTCATGTATGGGTGTGAGAGGTGGACTGTGAAGAAAGCTGAGTGCCAAAGAATTGATGCTTTTGAACTGTGGTGTTGGAGAAGACTCTTGAGAATCTCTTGGACTGCAAGGAGATCATCCTAAAGGAGTCCATCCTAAAGGAGATCAGTCCTGGGTGTTCATTGGAAGGACTGATGTTGAAGCTGAAGCTTCAATACTTTGGCCACCTCATGCGAAGAGTTGACTCATTGGAAAAGACCCTGATGCTGGGAGGGACTGGGGGCAGGAGGAGAAGGGGACGACCAAGGATGAGATGGCTGGATGGCATCACAGACTTGATGGACGCGAGTCTGAGTGAACTCCGGGAATTGGTGCTGGACAGGGAGGCCTGAAAAGTTATGACCAACCTAGATAGCATATTCAAAAGCAGAGACATTACTTTGCTGACTAAGGTCTGTCTAGTCAAGGCTATGGTTTTTCCTGTGGTCATGTATGGGTGTGAGAGGTGGACTGTGAAGAAAGCTGAGTGCCAAAGAATTAATGATTTTGAACTGTGGTGTTGGAGAAGACTCTTGAGAATCTCTTGGACTGCAAGGAGATCATCCTAAAGGAGTCCATCCTAAAGGAGATCAGTCCTGGGTGTTCATTGGAAGGACTGATGTTGAAGCTGAAGCTTCAATACTTTGGCCACCTCATGCGAAGAGTTGACTCATTGGAAAAGACTCTGATGCTGACAGGGATTGGGCATGAGGAGAAGGGGATGACAGAGGATGAGATGGATGGATGGCATCACCGACTCGATGGACATGAGACTGGGTAAACTCCAGGAGTTGGTGATGGACAGCGAGGCCTGGCATGCTGCGATTCATGGAGTCACAAAAAGTCGGACACGACTGAACAACTGAGCTGAACTGAACTGAACTGAACTGATCTGAAGACCTGTCCCACCAGACTCCCTGGAGCACAGAGTGCCTCACTCCACCTTGAACTCCCTCAGAGATTGTTGAAGATCAACAGCTTTAACAGCCTGGGGTTCAATCTCCATAGAAGCAGATGACAAATGCTTTTGTTGTTCAGTTGTTGGCAATTCTCTTGGTAAGTGCCAATCTGTAGTTGACTATATATATATATAGCATATATATAAAGTATACATATTATATATATATACTCAAATATATATATATTGCATATATATAATATACATATTTTATATATATATCTATATATATAGATATATTTGAGTACCTAATTAGGTGCTAGTGAGAAAGACAGATGAAAATGTAATAAATACAGCATGCCCACTCAGAAGATGTGGCAGCCCTGGATGTGTGTCACTAGGATATCCCTTCAAGAGAAAACCTGCTGCAGAAAAGTGCAGTCAGCATAGAGCTTCCAGAAACAGTGCCCTTTGAATCCACCCTGCAGCCATGAGTGGATAGTTCAAGTCAATGACTAGGCAATTGAAACAGTAGTGCATACACACTTGTGTCCACTCAGCACTTCTTTAACAAGATATCTTTGCTCTGCAGCTCTCTGTTGGGCTGGTTAAGAATTTTTAGAGTTGTGCTTTATCTGAGGCTCTTCCTAAGTCCTCTCTTCCTCCCTCTTCTCCTACACCTGTCATGATCTCCACTGTAGCTCACCTGCTTTTGCTTTTTTTCTCCTTTATCTTCCACAGAAATACCCCAATAAATTCTTTGTGCTTCTAATCTTTTCTCTGTGCCTGCTTTTAGAAAGATGTGAACTGACCCAGATGATGATAAATGTAATGCAAAAGAGAAAAGGAAGCAGCATAGGGAGATGGTGGTGGTGGTTGGGCTTTTCATAGGAAATGGAGTTTAGCTATTTTAAAGCATTGTAAGAATGGAGAACAGTATTGAGATTCCTTAAAGAAATGGAAA